>JBBPOI010000429.1:0-13971 GCA_038091355.1 Phylloboletellus chloephorus
GCGCCCCAAGAACTCTAGTCAAGTTCTTGTGGGTTAACGCCTACTTCTTGGTTCGATCTTAGTTCTTTTGCTTGTTGAGGTATAGTGTGAGCACCCAGGGTCTTTCTTAGATTCTAGGGTCGCCACAGTAATGGCCTGATCAAGACCCAAGGAAAACTGGTCGATAAGAGTATCTTCGTCAGTGATACCAGCCTTTGACGAAAGATTCTGGAAATCTGTGACATAGCGTTGGAAACCGTCATCATTACTTCCATCAGGACGACGGTGGGATTTCTGAACGAGCTTTGAGAGCTCGAGTCTTGCGGTGGCCTTCGTATCGAAGGGGTAAAACGTGGTTTAGAAGTTCTCAGCGAACTTCTCAAAGGTCTTCTGGAAGGAGGGGATGGAGGTGTCAGCCATCCAATCGTACCACATCTCAGCGAAGGTTGCGTGCCCCGGCCTTCGCTCATCTTGTTTAAGGTCGTCATGACCTTATCTTCGTTAGTAGTGTAAATGGCGGCATTGAGGGCGAAGTAGGCCCTCATGGCCTTGATCCATCTTGGGACATCTTGTGATTTTCCAGAAAAGTCGGCGGGGAGGGCCACCTTGAGTTCTATCTTTGAAGACATGGGGGATGTTGGGGATCTGGGGGTTGCTGTGGGGACTGGTGGAGTCTGTGGGGTGGGGGGTTGACTAGTGGGTTGTTGCCTTGAAGGTCTAAGACCACTAGGGGGTTGCGACACTAGTGAGCTCAAGTTTCGTGAAGAAACAGGGTTACTTGGGACTGGGGTAGAGGACAGATCCTCTGGTTCTTCGGTATCGGATCGTAAGCCGTAGCTAAAACGAAATCCTCTGGGGGTACTCGTTTTGACGAGTCTGTCCTACTCCTAGATAGGAGGGATGATAGAGATTCTTGATCTTTGTTACACGAAGCGTATCTTGAAAGCTTCGACGTACTCTGAAACCAGACGGGCGATACTCACGAAGAGACCGATGTCCGCTAGTGTTCAGCAAAGGAGATAAGATCGAAGAGCAAGGGCTTGGTGAGCCCTGGAGTGAGGTCAGGAACTTGGCGAGTCCTAGAGCATAGATCAAGGGCTTGGCGAGCCCTGGTGCAAGATCGACGAGTGGGAGTAGCCACTCAGGGACGGAGGACTTCGATGGTGGTCGAAGGATTGCAAGATGAATACGCTTGTATTGCGTAGATCAAGAATGAAAACTAAGTACAAGCGGTTCTAGTATTTATACCTAAGAGGACAACGTACGGAGATGATAAAAGTAGTACCGTGTCAATGAAGAACGAGGGTAGAAACCTTGTCTGAAACGTGTAAGAAAAACAAGAGGAGGAAATCCTATCTGAAATGTGTAACAAGTAAAGTTTAAAGATCCAGATCGTACCTGAACAGATCTGAGATCTGCTAAGTAAATGTTGAAATAAGACCTCAAAGGTAAGGGGCGAAAGCGAAAGAAAATTGTAACAGCTTTATCCACTTGTTTGCTTCGACATCAAGTCCATTGAGTCTAGATAGTTGTGTGAGGGTGATTCTAGTTAGTAGTAGTTGTTCAGGGTCCCTTGTTGGCACTACGGTGTTGACAACTGCCCCTTTTCCTTTTCTTTTCTCCTTGCCAGTCTGCCTTGTACTGAGAACAAGTGCAACTTTGTACCAATGCTATTAGGGTTCAGTACACCCTCTTAGTGTAGTAGTGGAGTCCCTGTGGAACTTGTCTAAGGACTTGTAACATAAAGCAGCAGAGTCCCTGTGGCACAGTCTTAGGACTTGTTACACAGGGAGGTCCAAATTTCAAAAACTACATTTTTACTACTGGTCAATCTCCTGTTCCATCTAATGCTACAATCACCAATGCATTCTGAGCAGATATAGATGACCAAAGTCTGGCGTGTTTTTGGCCAACATTTTGACAAGTCATGTAAAAACAACAGTAATAGATTACAGCCTTATGGACATTTCCGACAGCGGATCACACAGCATGCTGTCAAAAATAATTAGTACCAAAAACTATAATTATATTATTGTATATACAAACAGCCCGGGGTTGAGCCCTGGGCTTGGGCCTGACTGAACCCCAGCCCAGGCCCAAGCCCTCCCAAACCATATATGTGGGCCGGGCCTAAATAGGGCCTGAGGCCCGTGTTTCAGGGCCTTAGGTCTGGCCCACAACATCATTATTGATAAGTTTGACATTTGCGTCTATGGGAGTTACTACCGTAGGTACTTGCGGCTTAACGTGTCCTTTCTGCGTGTGTGATCTCTTTTCTTCTCCTCGTCGTCCGTCGTCGCGTTGTCGTTGTCGTCGCGTTCTTTTTACTACCGCGCGCACGCGTTCGAGTTCGCTCGCCTGAGCATGTGTCAGCCGGCAAACGCCGGCCGTGAGGACAACGAGGTACATGTTACAGACTGTGTGGCACCGCAAATGGAAATCCATAAAACCAGTGCACACTAATATAAAAAGCCCTGCAACTCTCATAAGCGAGTCAGCTCATCTTCCTGCAATGCCACTGCCTGCCAACGTTCCTTTTACTTACCTTGTCGCAGGCATTGCGGCGGCGTTCGTCGTGATTGCGAAGTTGTCTCAACGTCCCAACGTTAGCAAAGACCCAACCTTCTATGTTTGTTGTAGTCTCTCAACCTTTTCGGCCAGCTGGATGCGATCCCGGCTGTTGGATCAAGTAGTTGGCTTGGCTCCTGGTGGGCTGGTGTCAAGTTTTTGATCAATGGTGCGGCAGTGGTCCAAGAGGGATACGAGAAGGCAAGCATCTCCCCTGTTCGAATGTTCGATGACCCTCCATTCATTGCATTTGCAGCACAAAGGTCGTCCGTTCAAGGTTGCAACTATTAGCAACTGGAGAGTCATCGTAAGCAGTCGCGAGCATGTGGAAGAACTGCAAAACTCTCGCAGTGACGAGTTTTCTTCACTGGAGGCCACGAACGAAGTGAGGAACGCGTTATCGTTTGCGGTACCCACTCTAACGTGGTCCTGACAGGACTTTAATGTGGAGTTCACGATGGGTCATAATGTTCACTACAACCCCTACCACATCGGGATCATACGCTCACAATTCACTCGCAATATTGGAGCTTTATATCCTGAGTTGAGAGATGAGATCGTCACGGCCTTGGACGAGCTGCTGGATCTGAATGGCCATGGTGACGTGCTAATTTTCATCAATTGCAACTATTCGCTAATATTGGAATTACGCAGAGTGGAAGAGTGTGTCGGCACTGTCTACCATCCAGAAGGTCGTCTGCAGGGCCACAAACAGAGTATATGTCGGTCTTCCGCTATGTATGCGTTCCATTTTGTAACCTTTTTACTTTTTCAAGCCTTCATTGTAGGTCGTGACCCGGATTTCGTGGCTCTCAACATCAAATACACCATTGACGTCGTCACAGGAGGGCTTGTCGTTGGGCTCTTCCCCAGATTCCTGAAACCGTAAGTATCTGCCATCCGCCTGTCCGAGGACCCCCCGTCAACTTATCGACAGACTAGCTACTCGTTTCGTTACGAACGTTCCTGCAAGCACGAGGCGGGGTATACGGCATCTTCGCCCAATCATTGAGGAACGACAGAAGTACTTGAAAGAGTACGGGAGTGACTGGGCTGAGAAACCTGTTCGTCGGTCTTGTTTGCAACTGGAGTAACGCTCACCATTGTTTTGGTAGAACGACTTCTTGTCATGGTTGATGGATGAGCTCGGTCCGGATGGTGCGGTAGAAGAGCTGACGACTCGCATATTGGTGATCAACTTTGCTGCTATTCACGTGAGTACCTATGTCGTCTCGTTGTGTTAGATGGTCCGCTCACCGCCTGCGCTGCAGACATCTTCCAACGTACGTGCGACTCCGTGATTCTAGCTGGGTCTCGTAACGTGTACTCCAGATTTTCACGAATGCCCTCTACAACCTGGCGGCGAACCCTCAGTACCTGCAGCCCCTTCGTGAAGAAGTAGAGGCTGTCATTGAGCAAGACGGATGGTCGAAATCTGCCTTGGGCAAGATGCGCAAAATCGACAGTTTCCTGAAGGAGACCATACGTATGGAAGGGATCGACGTTTGTCAGTACCTTGATTTTCTACCATGTCGCAATTCTGATTGGTATCGATAGTGAGCTTGATTCGCAAGGCTATGAAGGACTTTACATTCTCGGATGGGACGTTTATTCCGAAAGGGACCAGGATCAATGCAGCTTCTCAAGCTTTACACCATGACGGCGAGCTATACGAAAACCCGGATGTATTTGATCCATTCAGATTTGTAAACATGTCTGAGGGGGACGGTGTCGGTGCGAAGAATCAATTTGCCGCTGCTTCCCCCGTGTACTTGCCATTTGGACTCGGTAAACATGCATGGTATGCTCCCACTCCCCCGATCTCTCATCCATCAATTTTCAATCTGGTGTCAATTCTTTAGCCCCGGTCGATTCTTCGCCGCAACCGAGCTGAAAACCACTTTAGCCCAAATCGTCTTGACGTACGATCTCAAGTTGGAAGACAATGCTGCTCGTCCGCGGAGCTTGCGCATTGGATCTGCGATAGCAGCCAACTCCAGCGCAAAGGTGATGTTCAGAAAGCGGGTCAAGTGAATTTCTGGCCATGGCCGGGTATATATTTTGCTTTTCTCCGAACATTACGATGGCCGCTATATACATAAATCAGTTCCACCTCACTTGAATTCTCCTGCATTGGCCCAGTTTCCCAATCAATTACCGTCCGCAGCTAGGTCCTTGATACCAACATTTTGATCGACATTTCCTTGTGGTTGATCAGTCTCGGCGATCAGGCTCCCTGGACAATAGGTAAGCAATTTTAGACACCCATTGGACAAAGGCTGGTTAACGACTCGTGTGGTATGAGTTGTCTATTTATTCGGAGTCTGACCCAGGTCCACCTTCACCGTCTTCAATGATGCGATGAGCACACGGAGAGAACACAGCCTATCCCTACTCACCACTTGCAATGTCGTTTTCGTCGAGAATTGCGTTCATCTGCCGTGCGGGTGGACGCGTCAAGGAAATCACCTCCGTATCGTTGGGGAAGTAAATGTTACAAATAGCGTTTGGCGTCTGACCGGCCTTGTTGGTCAATCGGATGCTTGAATCCGTCAACGTCAGGCGTGTGGCAACGCCAAATCCGAGTGTGTGGGGGAAGTGGAAGCACGTACGAATCCACAGCGCCTGCGGTCTCGATGAGGGCGGACACGATCGCGTGCCTCGTGTCGCGGTCTTGGATCTGGACGGCGAGGTGTAAAGGTGTGTCCCCTGCGGCGTTCTGGGGATCGACGTCGCAGCCGTCCGCTTCGATGAGGAGGTTGACGTTCTCGATGGAACCGCTCGATACGCTTGATGCCCGTCCGCGTTGTGAGTAGAGCGCGGGCGAGGACGATGTGCCACCTACGCTAGATGCAGAGCTGATGAGAAGACGTGCGATATCAGCGCACATCGGTGGCAGCAAGAACGGGGTGCGCACGCGTGTTTCCTGTACTATTCCCAAGCTTTCAGCGTGCTGCAAGGGGTTCCTGTAGGAGGACCTACATATCGGTGCAGTTGATGTCGAAAAGAAAGCTGTCTTCGTCTTCTGGATCTCTGTACTCGGCACTGGACAACAGCTCCTCGACGTTTCCTTGCTGTCGGACTGCTGCTAACAACCGTTTATCTATCGATGCGAACGATCAGACCTTGGCAGCTACAGACGAGCAGGACTTGCTGAGCAGCCCCCTGTGGTCGTCGTGATCGACAGACATTGCAGAAGTGCCAGTGTGTGTAACTGTACGAGAGCCTGAGAATGGGTTTGAAGACCAGTGGGATGTTTTGCCAGGGTGTGTTCCTTCTACCTCCAACCTCCAAGTTAATGCTGGCCAGTCTGGCAGTATTGGGTGGTTTGCGGCTGGCACACGAGCACTTGAAGGCTCTCAGAATCGGCGACAGCGATGAGTTTCGACGACCATGGCGATGATTTCGTTGGTGGACAAGTTGGTCGCAAGTTCTCCAAGTACTGATGCCTCTGCCAGGAAATCATATCCGAAGGTCCTGTATCCGTCGTGACCCGCATCGAATCTGAATCACCCGACGGCCCTCGTTTCATCGCGATCAAGACGTCCACCACCGCCCATGCAAAAGAGCCTCACGATGTCGTCAAGGAAGCCCGCCTGCTTGCTTTAGCCTCGCACCCGAACGTACGTCGCCCCGTAGCTGCCTGCATTCCCTTCCCAGACCTTCGTCGCAGATCATCCTACTGATAAAGCAAGAATTCTCCCGAGCACCCCCAAGTCTGAGTCTTTGGATGCCTTACATCCCCTATTCCCTCGATGAGCTCCTCCAGTCATCCAGATTCTCCCCACACCCCATCATCTCGTTTGGAAACAGCGCATCACGCGCTCCAACCCCGCGCGAGGTGCAATTCGTCGTCCTTGCCAAGTCGCTCATCTTTCAGGTCCTGTGTGGGGTTAGCTACCTCCACAGCGAGCACGTCCAGATCGCACACCGGGACATCAAGCCAAGCAACGTCCTCTTGACCTCCTCGGGGTGGGCACAACTGATCGACTTTGGGATCGCCTTTCGTGTGGGCGAGGACACCACCCGTGCGAAAGCGCCAGACTTGTGGCCCGAGTCTGCGGACCGAATGTACTTTGAGGTGTCGACGGGGTAAGTCGCTTTCCGTGTGCTCTGCATGGTTCGCGTTCCCTTGTGGCTGCTGATGCGCCCGCCCCCGCATATCCTCGTAGCCCCTATCGTGCCCCAGAGCTACTTTTCGGCCCGCGGACGTACGATGCCTTTGCCATCGACGCGTGGAGTCTCGGTGTCACGCTTGCTGAGTTCTTCACATCTCTCCGTCTGCAAACCGACGAGGGCGACGACGACGAATCCCTCAGTCCCGAACCCAAGTCGGAATCCGGGTCCGAGTGGGGCAGCGGACCTCGTGCACCCACCCCGCCTCCTAGTCCGTTCGTCATCCCGCGGAGAACACGCCTCGCGGTGCCTACTGGACGCTGGACACGAACTAGCCTCTTCGATGGTAGCCGCGGCGAGATCGGGCTCGCGTGGAGCATTTTCAGGACGCGTGGCACGCCGAACGAGAACACTTGGCCGGTGCGTACGCCTTCGCTCCGTCGCCCAACTAGGTGACATGGGAATGACCCTCATCTCCATTCGCTCCCCCCCCCCCCCCTTGGTTACTCTTGCAGTCGTTTTCGACTCTTCCAGATGCGGGCAAGGTGTTGTTCGTCGACGTCGACGCGGTGGAATTGTCTTCACTCCTACCCAACTTGCCTCCTTCGGCGCCGACTATTCCCCTCGACACGAGGTCTCACACACCGTCTGCGGACGTGGTCTCCTCCCCTCTCGATCTCGTACACCGTTTTCTAGTGTATGAGCCATCGGGCCGCCTCCACGCTTCGAAGGCACTTCGTCATCCCTGGTTCACAGCAGAACCCGGATTGGTGTTACCCATGGACTATACCTATACCAGTCGACCACCGTGGCTGTCGAGCATCAGCTACACGTTCACCGTGGGAGAGCAAACCCATACGCTCGGAGACCTAGTGCAGATGCACGTCGCACTCAAGGAGAACTAAGGGTCGGTTCTGATTATGACTATCATGTATGTGCGAGTAGCTACCGAAGTCTGGTACGAAAATTGCTCCAGCCCTGGGCGAGATATGAATCGATCTCGACAAGATAATAATGACCTCGTCCATCTCGTCCGTCGAGTAAAGAGGCAAAGGCTGTCGATCCACCATCATCCCAAATTCATCAAGACACGACTTCTGTCATTTCTACATGCTAACATGCTCGAGGTATTTACGCGGCTACTTTATCCAGCGGTGAGGTGAGTAGAAATATCAGTTACGGGTTCATCTGAACGATCAGGCCAGCAAGGGAAACTAGGATCAGTTGTGGAGCGGTACAAACTATCTGATACACCAAGAAAAGAGAGAGACGACGGTGCACACACATGTACAACAGAACGGGCACCTCCCAAGTCAGAAATCAAGTGACGGAGGCTGTGACTGTGGTCCTGGTTGGGACGAGGACGTGATTGTCGATTGCGATGCCTAGCACACCATGAAAGTGAGTACGCGCTCGCGAAAGGGAACAACGATCGCCGTTACTTTGGGTCGCATTGGCGGTTTTGTAGATCCCGATGAGTCGATGGCTGAGTTCGAACATGTCGTTTCTATAATCCGTGCGCTCGGGTCCGGGGGGAGTGCGAGAGGAACGAGTTAGCCAGCTTACCTCAATGAGATGATGATGAACTGTGCATTCTTCGTACGGTCTTTGATGTAGTTGGCAACGATCGACACGTTCCGGAAATCCAGCGCTGCATCGATCTCGTCCATGAAGTAAAGAGGCGTAGGCTGTAGGGGCCAATTGATCGGGGAGATCCCTAACCACGCACGACGATCGAACGTACCTTGAAGACGTGGAGGGCAAACACCAGAGCCAGAGAACTCAATGTCTGGGGGTCACAAGCCACATTATCCTCTTGTACGATCTGTACGAGAACACGACGCACCTTTTCGCCTCCCGACAAATTAGAGATGTTCTTCCAGCTCTTCTTGGGTGGCATCACGCTAAAGATAATACCCTCAGAGAACGGGTCCATGCTGTCGACCAACTCCAGTTCTGCATTCCCTCCCAAAGTGATCATCTATCACGGGGACAAAAAGTAAAAATAAACTTCCGATCTCTCCACCTCGAGAAGGGGAGGAGAGCGCGCACCTGGTACATCTCCTTCAGTTTCAAGGAAATCAAGCTGAAGCCCGCCATGAATTCGTCCAAACGCTGTTTCCTGAGATTCTCGTATTTCTGTTTCTGAGCGTCACGGGCCTCGGTAATCTGGTCGAGGTCTTTGGCACGATGAAGGAATTCTGCCTCGCGTTTCTTGTAATCATTCAGGACCGAAAGGTCGGGCTTTGCGTTCTTCAGTTTCTCTGTAGCGCGGGGTTCAATGGCGCAACACTTCCAGATCGCAGACTGTCGAAGACATACCATCGAGATACTCAGAGTCGGCCACTAAATCTCGCTTTCTGAATCGAGCGAGTTCGTCGACACTATAGATATGGAGTTCGTTCGAGGGCTGACGCGGTTTTGAGGACTTCTTCCGTGGTGGAGCCTCTGACTCTCCTGGTTCGTGCTTGACCTGTGGCTCCGAAGGTCCATCCGCGGGTCCCGCCTCTGCCTCGACTTCATCTTCGTCGTCGTCGCTACATCCATATATTAGTGAAAATCATACATAGCTCATAAAGAGCGCTCACTCGATCTCCTCCAACCTCAGTCTATCGTGCTCTGTTTGCCAATGCTGAAGCGCCTCCTCATTCTCCGCGGCCTCCTTCTTGACGTCGTTCAGCTTTTGGGTCAACTCCATCTACGCCGGTCGTCAGAAATTCGGCCACGGTCGTGCGCAACACTCACCTCCTTTTTTCTGAACTCTTGGATCTCCTCCCTCTTCGTCTCCAGCTGCGTCTTCAGTTGGTCCAAGGCATCCTTTGAGTTGTCCGCTGCCGCCTGCGCAGCGTCGACCTGCGTCTTCAGCTTCTCCAGGGATTGATTTACCTCCGCAAGCTGGGTCTGCAGATGCTCGATCTCTTGGTCCATCTCCGCAGCGGCCGCAACATTAGTCGCGATCACAGATGAGTGTTTCACGACGTCCTTCTCCGCCTTCGCTTTCGCCACCTCGGCTTTCGTAATCTCGTCATTGGTGATGTTGATATGGAGCTTTATGCCGTCGACCGTCGAGCGCTGTTTCAGAAGCCGCGAGCCACCGATCTCGAGGATCTTCTTCTCGAATTCCTTGATTGCGTTCTCGATCGTGCCCGACTTCGCCTGGAGGTCTTCAAGCTCGGCCGTCGCTTTTGCAATCTCACCCTCAAGCGCCTCGATCCGCGCCATGTCCCGAGCGTCAGGCTTGCTCTGCGCCCTAACAGATCGAATCCGTCAGTAACCCTCCGCACAAAGAAAAAAAAAATGCGCGCGATATCAACACCGTCACCTACGCACTTGAGCTCACGAACCCGCTTCTCCGCCTCCTCGAGCCGTTTCCGGCCATTATTCACCGCCATCGTCAGCTTCTCAATGTCCATCGCCAACTGCGGCCCCATGAGCGCCAGCCGCTCTCCTTCGCCCTCCAACGTCCTTAGCATTCTTGTCGCTTCCTCGAGCTCCTTGCTTGCATCCTCGCTCTCCTGCTCATATTGCCTCAATACTTCCGGTTTCACAACATCGGCCGCTAATTTCGAGCTCATTCCGCCCCGGGAGACGTGGTTCCCACCACCAGACATCGTTCCGGACGAATCGATCAACTGGCCCGCTAGTGTGACGACGCGCCACCGCTTGGCCCCGCCAAACGCGATCCGGTTCGCTTGCTCGAGGTCGTCGGCGACGAGCGTGTTCCCAACGGCTTTGTAGAATGCGGGCAAGAACCTAGGGTCTTTGGGCTTGATGAGGTCGTACAGTCGCGGCACGTTCTCGGGCGTCTGGATTCGGTCGTTGAGGCGGTCGGTCGAAAGCTTCTCGAGGACCATGAAGGAGGCACGGCCGACGTTTTGCGTGCGGAGGACGTTGATACATGCCTGTCCTTGTGCGACGGTGTCGACGACCATGTTGTTGAGCGCGCCGCAGGCAGTGGAGATGGCGACGTCGTATTTGTCGGGGATGGCCCCGAGACTGCCTAGCCGGCCCTACAGGATATGTGTGGCACCTCTGCACGGAGACAAATATGGGTACGTACGTGGAAACCGTCGATACGCCCAGTCTCCTTGAGGCGCGTGAGGTGATTGAGGACTTTGTTTTGAGAAGTGTTGGCAGCTTGAGAGGCCTTCGCCTCTTCTGTTCTCTGTCGAAGAGTGGACGCCTTGGTACGCAGCTCCTGTACGCGAGCTCGGACATCCTACAAACGTGAGTGACTAACGACGAGCGCATTGTAGTGTCACAAGAAATGCCTACCTGGAAACTCTTTGCGTGAGCCTGCAGCTCCTGCTGCAAAGCCACCCTCTTCGCCTTCAGACTATCGAGTTCGTTAAGCTGCAGTACCCGAGTAACAAGTTAAATAACTGAATTAACGAGCATACCGTGCGACTCACCTTGGCCTCCTGCGCTGCCTGCTGATCCTCAAGGTCGCCCTGTGCGTTCTTTACGGCGTCCTTGAGGCCCGCAGCCTTACTTGCCAACGCATCTCTCTCACTTGTCGCCACATTGATGCTCGCCTTCTTTGCATTGATCTTGGTAGTCCACGGCTGGAGCTCTTTCTGCTTCACCTCGATCTGGTCATGGAACACCTGAGTCTTGTCTTCGCAAGCGCAGCGCGTCAGTGAGGTTACAAATACGACACGCGCGACTTACCTTTCAGACTATCTCGGATATTCTCCAGAGCGTCCTCTTCTTTCTTCAGGTTCGCCTCGTGTTCCTCGATCTCGGCGCGTTTCTTCCCGAGCTTGGCAACGCTCTCCTCAATCGTACGCTGGGCTGCGGCTTTGGCTTGTTCGTCCTGTGGAGGAAAGCGCATTGCATCTGAACGGGACATTCACAGGCGACAGACAACATACCTCCTGGAGCGTCTTCTTCAGCTTCTTTGCCTTGGCGCTCGCATGCTTGCGCCTCTCGTCCAGCCCGACGGCCTGCTTCTCGTGTGCAGTGTGATCTTTGATGGCAGTCTCGGCTGCAGCTTTTACTTCCTAGGTTGGGTGAGCAAGACAAGACAAGGGAGTCAACTACGGAGCGACCAACCTCGTATGCCTTCTGACGTTCCACGACATGCTTTTCCAATGTCTCTAAACGGGTGATATCGTCCTGGTTCCTCTCCATCTCCGTGTCTAATTCTTTCTGGTACTTTGCCTGTGCAGGAACATCGTCAAGTTGCCGCAGAGTAGTACATGTCATGAGAAGAACCGCTCACGATCTTTGCATTGAACTTCCCCTCGTTCTCCAAGCACTTCCAGAGGTACCACTGCCAAAGCCTACTCTGGGCTCTCACGTGGTCGTTGTACAACCTCAAGTAATCCAATGCTTCCGCCCTCCGAGCCTCCAATGCGTGCTTCTCGCGCTCGACAATGCGGAGGCGGTTCAGCTTCTCGCTGCGCTCGTCTGTGAGCATCTCCACCTGCGCGAGAGCTTCGTCGATCGGAGTCTTGTATGAGGAGGTGCCGATGATGTCTTCGAGGTACTCGAGCAGCCCATCTTCGTGCTCGTTTTGAGCCTTGGATTTCATCTGTGCGATCGACTCGACCTCGCCCTGGCAGAAAGTCAGCTACGAACGGGAGAGAACGAAGGACGAGTCGAGCGTGAGATTACCTGCAGGATGAGGAACCGTTTGTGGTCAAGGTCGATCCCACGACCTTTGAGGAGCGTTTGTACCTCCGTGAAGTTGCTTTGGCGTTCGTTGATTGTGTACTTGCTGGAGTTGTTCTTGTATGCTATCCGCGCCACGACGAGTTGTGAACTTGGCACTACTTTGTATGCGTCGGGACCGGGCTTTGTAGCGCGTGAGGAAATGCAAAATGAAATCCGCAAGGAATGAGCGTACCAAGTCAATTATTTCTCGGAAGTGAACTTCGACGCTGCACCCATCGAGATCGGGGTACCGAGCAGAGTTATGGATCAGCTCTGAAAGCTTACCCTGGCGCATTTTCGACGCACGGTATCCAAATACAAACAAAAGTGCGTCGATGGTGTTCGACTTGCCCGAGCCATTGGGACCGACGATCGACGAGAACGACTGACCCAGTCACATTTAGCGTGAACGCCGAGAACTGGAACGTGCTGCCACGAACCTTGTGGAAGGGTCCGATCTCCTGTCTTCCCGCGTAGCTCTTGAAGTTGACCAATACCATTTTGTGAATGACCAAGCGCGCCTTTGGCCCCTCGAGTTCTTCCATTGTAGGCGGGTGTCGATGGCTTTGCGGTCTGACTCTAGGTTCTAGAAGTGATCTTTCTTCTTCGTCCTCCTCGACGGGCGGCGCACGTCTTGGTGGATGTGAAGCTTGATTTTTAATCGAAGGGGACAACTTGCGCATCTTGTTATCTTCTCAAGAATTAGCAGACAACAGTGTTTGACACCGAAGCCATCCGACGCTTATGGGCGACTGTGGCGTTCGTCCTACGGCTTGCTTGGGCACGGCCACCACCTCACGCAGCGACCCACCAACCCACGCGCGCTCGACACTTCAAACTGACTGCACACTGCTGCAACACACTCAGTGGCTATCCTAATACTCCACTGTTCATATCCTCTCATCCACTGTATTATCCCCTGTCATGGAGTAGTAGTCTGCATATTTTTGCTTACAAAATCACCAATGCATCACAGCATTGCAACCATGGAGTTCACTGTGTGATTGAGACTATCCTACAGGTGATGTCTCACTGAACCTAGCTTTACCCCAGAAACAACTGAGGTGTGTATTAGTAAGCAGGAACTATTTGTACCATGGGCAGAGGAATACTCATATCATGTTGTGTGTAATGTCATATAATAAATGCTGTGAGCATCAGCTAAGAAAAGATTAAAAAGGTCTAAGTGAAACAAATGCTCATTCTGGAGTTTCTGAGTCCGGAAGAGTGCAGGAAAGCTCTGAAAGCAGTTGATCTCGGAATCTGTGGAAAGGCATGGGAAAATTCCAGAAGTACCTTTGGAATTGATCATTTGTGTTACAACTCTGAATGTATGAGACTGAAAGTCGTGATGAAGAGGCGTTCCTAAACCAAACAACCAAACAGCAATATAGAGGAAGGAGGGAACGACGTAGGATGAGGGATATGTTGTAGACAACGTAGACTTGGGGCTCGCAGAGGACTTGGTGAAGTGACTTGAGGTACACTTGGACAGTGTCGTAAGTTGGGTTTGCGTTACCAACCACTACTAGTCTTCGTTATACTTGCTAATCAAGATGGACGTATTCCATAAAGACGAGTAGGCAAGGGAAAGATCAACTTGGGGTTGATCCTTGCCTTGCATGCCATTATATAGTGTCTACTGTACAG
>JBBPOI010000430.1:0-13955 GCA_038091355.1 Phylloboletellus chloephorus
ACCCCACCAAAGTCCTCGATCCTTACCCTAGGGCGTGCCTAGTCCTTGACTTCGTTCCAAGGTTCTCTAAACCTTTGCTCTTGGATCTTGTTCCCTCGCTGAACTAGCGGACGTCGGTCTCTTCGTGAGTATCGCCTGACTAGTCTCAGATTCTACGCCGCAGGTTTTCAAGTAAACGCTTCGCACAACAGCCGGGGGGGGATGAGAGGGCATAGCGGGTGTTCGAGAGAAAGTTTGAGACATGAAGGTTCAAGCTCCGAGTGTTCGGCTGGCTGGCCGATGATACTACCATCATTCTGAGTTTGACTGAGTCTCAACCGTATACTCACAGCCGATGTTATAGCCGATACTAGCCGACGTTATAGCCGATGTAGCAGACGTTATAGCCGACATAGCAGCAGCATATTGGAGTTACCGAACTGGCTCTTATGATAACAGGGGACTCGACACTCGCCGAAGTTGTTGTACAGGATAGTACCGCAGGGACAGTGGAACTTGAAAAAAAAACTCACTTTGCCGATGAATTGGAGAGGTTTACGCTGCTAGGGCTCTCTCCATTTTTGATCGGGAATTGAGAGCAGATGACCATATTTGTCGACCGTCGGTTCGGTTCGCCGCACAAAACGAGTCTGTGAGACGACGGACGAGGGGTGACTTGGCATCAGTCTTTTTTTTTTTGGCGCCCGGTTCCAGACTCCGCGTCATAGGGGCGATTCAAACAACGAACAAAGCCGCCGATCAATAGACATAGGGACGGTCGAATCTAAAAGGAGTTAGCCAGGGATGGGGGGTACGAAACTGAAATCATCGTTCACGTCGCCCAGACCATGACAGTGATCGGTCGGGTCATACATTGCCGACCCTTTGCAACGCTGTAATAGGGAAGGTGAGCAGTGGCTCTGAGAAGGTCCTATCTGGGTCAGCGGGCGGGAATCGTTGTCCTCAGGAACGTTGATGGCGATAGCCCAGTGATCGCAACAAGCCATCACAAGGGACCCATAGAACACTGACCAACCATGTCTGTGCTCGGGCCGCTCATCGAACGTACCGTGGCGACGTGACCTTGTTCCTGATCAAGAAAGGACCCGAAGAGCACCAGCACGACGCGAGCGCCCGCGTAAACCGCCTTCTCGAGAAGGAACCTTCTGTTAAATACATCGGTAAACCATTGGTTAAGAAAAAAAAAAAAGTTGTTATGATGGCCGCTCGTCCGCGTCACGATCGCAAGGCTGCAATCGATCTTGATCACAGACAGTCCGCAACGGGATCCCACTCTGCGGAGATGAGAAAACTAGGAGTAGCAAGCTGCAGCGCTGGCAGAGCCTTCTCGAAATCGAGAGACTCTGGGCAAGTTCGGGAGGGGGTGGTTCAAATTAGGGCGCCGTTCCAGTTTGAGTCACCGGCATTTCTTTTTGTCTCCTCGGCGAAAGTAAGAATGTCATAACTTGAAATTTCCAAAGCCCCAGTCTCATGCTCGGCGTAGGAAGTGCCCCATCTGGATGCGGGGATCTCACTAGGATCTTTCGCTCGCTGACCCGGCGGCCAAGAAGTTATGCCACCCAAGCAGTAGTACGTAGTCGCACCAGATGCACAGCCAAGTATCCTGTAAGTTCATAAATTACATACGTAAATGGAGAGAACAAAGATAAGTATTACAACAAAAGCTCAAGAAGAATTTTCAGGGCTAGCATTGTAGGTTGGGCAAAGGTTTTTCCAAGCATCTACACAATCGATGAGACTGGCAGCCTGCAAGGATGTTTTGAAAGAAGGCTTACCATTCACAGGATCGCTTTGAGCAGTCCCGTTTGGATTCTCGGCGAACACGACCGCCATTCCCCTACACGAATTGGGTCGATAAACATGCGCATCAGCACCAACTAACTATATTCACCTCTGCAAGTGCCAGTCGATGTGGCTGATGGACACAAGACGTCAGTGACCGACAATGAAAGGAGGTCAGAGCCTTACCAATGAAGGAACCATGGTCCTGTGTTGTCGGTCACGAACCGGATGGTGACGTTGTCTGTACTATATCCAATATTGACAGTATCACGCTGGACAGGGTCAACATAATTGTAGTGAGTCGTCCCGGCGCTCCTCACGACATAGAAGGCGTGCTAGGATCATTCAGTCATGAAGAATTTGCACCCATGGGAATGGCTTACCCCATGCAGGTGGAACGGATGCTAATTCCATTATCAGGGGAGAATGTAACGAACAAAAATAGACATACCGGTGTTGGAAGAAATTCCGTCGGAAAGGATACCTCAATGACCTTGTTGGGGGGTAGAGTATACACTGTGCCTTGCTGGGCCAAGGCTGTGATTCCGCTAGCTCCACTCAGAATCTGCATCAGAGTCGGAGTGTCGGGAGGGTAATATGGGAAACCGTTCATGAAGAACTTGAGAGTGGTGCTGTCCATGGTGCCGACGAGGTTGATTGAAACATCCGCTCCTCCAGGATACGGTAGACCAGGTGCCATCGAATTGTACAGTGCATGCAGATCAGTCTCGTTGAGCACGTTGACAAGGGGCCACGTTTTGTTCGATGGCTCTTTTTCGGGTGCGCCAGCATACCTAAGAATCGCTGAATTCAAGCCGTTCGTGAAGTTCGAAGGATAGCTTCCAGGCAATGCGCGTATCCAATAGTTGTCGACAGGCTGGTTTGCCTCTAGGATGACTGAGTACCGCTGCCCGGGATATATTGGGATACAATCGACTGTGTGAGGAACTGTAGCTTCTCCATCAGCTTCGATGACTGTGAGGTCGTGCATATCAATGGAAAAGATGATATGTGGCTTGCACGCCATGTTGATCAGTCTGATGCGATATCTCTTGCCACGCTCCACATTGGTGACAGACAAGGCCGTGTTCGGCCCATCAGGGTATCGACCCATACCGTTGACAAGGATTGCCATTGGATCGTCACTAGCCGCGACTTCGAATGCATTGACGTGATACCTGGCGTGGATCAAGGAACTGTACGGTGTAGGAAACACGAGCTTACCAATCCATCAGAGTGATTATTGTGGAGTCTAGAAAAACGTTACGTATATAGAAGACGGAATTTTTTGAGAACGCACTGTCATCAACATCATACATGTAACGGTATGGATCTTGAGGGTCATATATAACAATCGGGCCACGAAGGCCGTCGCAGTATTGTAGGTTGAAGTGAGAGTGGTACCAGAAAGTGCCTGATTGATTCTGCACGTTGAACTGATAAAGGAATGAATCCCCAGGAACGATGGGACATTGGGTCACGAAAGCAGCCCCGTCAAAGGCATTCGTGTGGTGCTGAAATATACCATGCCAATGCTTTACCACTATGAGCACAAGATATGAATCGACGACGCGCGACCTTACCACCGACGTGCTCGTGTTCATGGACGGATCCGAAAGTTGGTTTTGGACGTTGATTTCAAGGCGGTCGCCCTTGCAAGCGAAATAGTAAGTTGAGACAAGAAAAAAAAAATGGAATTGGAACCCCACCTTGTTGGCCGTGATGAGGGATCCGGGCTCCACGCCATTGACGACGATAGCACTGAATGCAAAATGGAAGACAACGAACGAGACAGCCTGGCTCGCAACTCACCTCCTGCTAAAACCGTCCGGCGCTATGACTGCATTGCTCAGAACAAGCTCCGTCGTGCGAGTCACAGCAACAGCGTAGGACAAAAGAGCTGCGAAAGCCCAAGCTTTCAAAAGCGGGTGCATGCTATCGCCTTCTGAGGACCAGCGGCATCCCCACATGAGCAAGGGTTAATATGTCGCTCCTCTAACCGAAGTGACCGTGACCGAAACACGGTATCCGTTATTCGGTTCAAGTAACGCAATCACAGGGCTGCTTTGCCACTGAAGAACTGGGGTCGTTCGACTAACGCCTACGTGAAGCAGTAGTTTTTTTTTTTGAGACAACACCGACTTGAAGGCAGGCCTCTGCCATGAAACTAGTCCATTTTGAGCTATTTCATGTGCGCGAGACATCAGCCTATTGAACTTCATGATGTCCGCGACCCCGGATCACAGTTGTGAGCTCACCTGAAAACTAATACCACATTGTGCATCCCCACCGTATCAAGGTGCGCCGAGTGGGGCCATGTTGGATCGGGAGTTGGAGTAGCAGCTGGCCCGCCACTCTCCGTTGAGACGCGATTCGTATCGATGTCAGTGGTTGGCGAGCAGGAAATCGGTGCTTGCGAGTGCGCCACAGGGAGAGCATCTTGTTGATACAACTGAGAAAGTCAAACAAGCACAAGAAATAGTATTCATGTGGCACAAGGAGCGGGGAGAGAGGGGAGAAACTACGAATATATACACAGGAAACCCGCTGGATGAAGGGCGGGAAACACTGGCGTACACGACGTGACTGGACGACGACGAGTATTGAGAACTGGGACAAGACCGACTGGTGACGGTAAGCGACTGACTAACTATCTGTAAGTTATAAAAATGAACATCAATCATGTCGTGAGCCCCGCAGGGACTTGCCACAACGTGTGGAAGAAAACAATGAGTCACTGGTGTTATACAACTGGAAGTAATACTGGGCCCAAATAGAGACTTCTTGCCATTGCAAGTGAAGCTCACAGGCAGAAGACCCGCGTCATTTCTTGCGTTTGGTGGCTGATTCAAAGTTTGCGATGGTTAATTTGGGGAAAGAAACGGCCCGACGCGACTCACCGCTCTCCATCGCCGAAGGTGCCTTTCGCTTTGTTCCGGCTCTATTGCTTGCGGCCGCAGATTCTCTCAGAGCCTTCCTGGATGCTTTCGAACCGAAGGCTGCGAGGGCCCTGATCTCATCCATACATTTAGGACAGAACCATTCACCTTCCGGAATGGTCTGCAGTGGAGGGTCGAGGCAACCGAGATGATACGGGTGATCGCACTTGCCAAGGCGTAGTCAAGCAGGGTAGGGTGGCATGTATAGAGAAAGTCATACCTTGTCGCACTCCAAAGCAAGATCGTCATCTCCGTTATCTTGGTTGCAAACCAGGCAAAGTTCTGGCGCGTCAACCTCAATAGGGTGTCGAGGAAGATCAGCGAATTTTTCATTAGGTTTCGCCAGGAATAATGTGGTATGTTGGCCGGCTGCCACTCTATGAGACGTAGTTGATCAAAAATGACCCATCTTATGAGCCGAACAAATGGCTGACCTGAAAACATCAATCCCAGTGAGAGGTTGGTGCCTGGTCGGTTTGGTTGCACTTTTAGGCTCGTCGGCGCCCAACCCCAATTCGCCTGTGGAATCAAACCTATCAGCACCAAGACAAGTACGAGCGGGACGCCATACCATTAGCAGCATTCTGACCATAGGCGACGGTCATAACGCTGCCATCTTCCTCCGTAGCTAATGCAAAGTGGGTAACACCTCCACAGCTCGCTTGAGAGATCTTGCATCCCCTGAGGCAAATAGCTTAGGTAGGTCGTCGTCAAGTCTGAAGGAACTCGCGCACATGAGGTCTTGAATATAACGGAATGATGAATATGGTGATCCAGACGACCCTGGGAAGTCAAAGTTCATCGGAGGAAAGAACGTGGCAGTGAAGTTTACCTTCTCCGCTATTCTTCCACTGCATCAAGAAGGTATGAAGCTACAAGATATGATCCGACAACCCCCCACGGCGTACCTTTCCGGCCATCCAGTACATGCGCTGCTTGTCAATGACTACTGTGTTTGTAGGACCAGCCACCATTTGGGATCCCATGGTCACCTCATTCGGACCGGCAAACTAGAGAGACGACAGCCATGCATTGATTAGATTTCATCGAGAAAATTAGATGGACATCGCTGGCACCTGTGGCACAACTTTCGGAATCAGGGCGTCCTGTTGGTTGCCAAGTCCCAACCGGCAGTACCCATTGTAACCCCAAACATACACCACTCTTCCAGAACGCTCAGTAACGGAGATGACTGGGTTTACATCAACACTTACCCCTGAGTATCAATCGCTGCGCTATGTTGAGGACCGCACGCGATATCGATGATAGTCTTATCGTCCAGACCCTTGACAGGTACTAGTGAAGATGTCAGCGAGATGAGCGTGAGGCGAAGAGAAAACTACGCGAACTAGGCTCCGTTTCAATGTCGTACGCCGTCTTATTGCCGGTGGTGATGTGCTCGCCCGTTCTTCCGTTACCTAGCTGTCCCTTCTCCGCGCTTCCAAAGGAGAAAACTTGAAAGGCGTTGATTGACTTCAGCTCAACACACCGCTCGTGAAAGCCTACCTCTTCCATCCTCGGTCAAGACAACGGAAAAGGTGACGCCTGCACCCGCCTTCACCACGCGTTGCCGCTCCCCATCGACGCACGGTCCATGTATAGATTTGAACGCTGTTATTTGAGGAGTCACGGAATGACCACACTTTCGAACGATCAACGAGGGTTCGGCGCCCGTCAATAAAAACGAGCGAGAAAACAGACCTCGACACACCTGCCCAAGGTTGTTTGCGCCGGACGACCAGACGTCCCCTTCGCTGTCCACCAACAACGCGTGGCTCCTTCCGCACGCGGCGTGCACGAATTGAGTCCCTTCCTTCGCGCCGAGTTCGGTGGCGAGCACGCGTCTGGGTGTATTCTCAGATATGAAGTCGACGCCAGCGACACCCAGCGCACATGGTGCATTTCGACCAAACATCCAAGCAGCTCCATCGACGTCGAGCGCGATAAAGTGACATGCACAGCACGAGGCGTGGATGGACGCTATCTTGACGTTGCTCAACGAGCGTAGGATGTGAGGTTCCAGGAGGTCGGGTCTACGGAGGCTAGTGAAGGCGGCGTGATTTTGAAGGTCAATGGTGCACGCTTACGCCTCAGGATTGCCCTCGCCCTTGCCTCCGCGTTCCTTTCGGCCCAGTTTCGGCCTGCAAACCCAACCAAGTCAGTGGCTGGGAACACGTTTCAGACAGCTGACGCAGAAGTTACCAATCCGTTCCACCGCAAATCAACACTTGCGATTCCATCAGTACACGCAGAACCGTACGCCAGGCATACGGTGTACTTACCTCGTCCCCATTGTGTTTCCTTCGTGACACCAGAAGAAAGCAACGCAGCCATAGTCATGTGCGAATTTCCGGTACAATTCAGAAGAATGCCCACCAGGCGTCAACTTGCTGCTGTGATTGCTGAATTGGGACATTGACATTTTCCCCCTAGCCTCGCCCTATCCATGCTACTGGATTCTACAAAGTATCGAAGCAACTCGGCTATGAACTTCATACTACACATCATGCGTCTTCAGGGGAAACCCGATCACCACTGCATATTTATCAACATAGAATGATGAACTCGACAAAAAGGTGCACGACTCACAGACAGTGGTCCCAGTGCGGACTATCTGGCACTGCCGATGCACACAATTTAGCCACACGAGGCTACGCACCGTCGTCGGGCCTGATTGGCTCACCTTAAAATCGTCGCCGACGAGAATAGCACAATCGCCATGCACCAACGTCATCGAGATCTCGGGGACCTGGGCTTTACCTTTGTCCATGATGGCCTTGCTCTTCTTACGGCCGCACCCTTGCTTCTGTTCGACTTCGGGACGTGCCACCTCCGTGTCCATTCCAGGGCGAGACAGCAGTGCCCTCGAGGTGGGTACTGCGACGCTACCAGCATCAAAACTACCGCCATGACGCTCGGCGTCATCCATGGCAGCAGCCGCTTGGTCCGCGTTCTCAGCGATCACGGGCGGTTCGTTTCCCTGATGACTGGGGATGAAAGAGTCTTGATCACCGCCATCCTGCTCTATATGGTGCGAGGGCCCTGCGTGAGGCTCTGCAGGCGGGCATCCTCCTGATCCATCCTTATCTCCACCTCCTTCCTTCCCCTTGTCTGACGTGGTCGATTCTGCGTCGTCGTCGTACCCTCCCATCGGAGTAAAGTTTAAAACCACTTCCGACCCCAGGCAGAGAATGACAACCGGGGATTCACTAGCGTGGAACACTATTCCCTAACGTTGATGTGAGAAGACTAGACAGCCGCAGCATAGTCACGCTCAAACACACCCTTCTAGATCCCGAGGTGACCCATGCTCGCACGTGTACCCAGCCGAATCGATGTTTGCCTAGTTCTCCGTATCGTTCGACCAAATCACAGAGGGTATAGTATGCGGTGCGAACACAGGCAGGTGTACCCGTTGGCACCGTTGTTCCTGATCCGTCGCTCGCATGTGATAGCCTGGTAGTGTGGGTAAAATAAGGGCCTTACCACGGTTCGAACGTCAAGTTCATCTGCGAAAGACACCCGACACTCACTGGAAGGATGTTCCCTGCTCAGCAACACTTCACACTGAATTCTCTCAAACAAACTGGTCGCGTCTTCTTGAAGTTTCTCCTGATTCCCCGTGAATACGTGACACAATGTTACTCCATCTTTGACGCCGTAGGTCCAGGATTGCATATCGTCAGTCCAAGTTGTTGTTTCACGAAACTTCACGACAGAAGGGACATCGTCCGTAGGATGAATAAGGGTGTTGGAACGGTGGGGGTCCCGAATGCTCGACAAGGAATCAGCTTTTCCTTGAGAAATGTGTTTCTCAGACGTAGACTTCCAAATATTCAGTCAACCTTACAGATACGGGCGCAAGTAAACGTACCCCGCATATACTACTTTGGCATATCTGGTGACGAAAAAACGTTTGGGTGTTGATCAAACCACACAACTTACAAAACCAACCCCGGGGGAAAGATTCGCTAGGATGAAATTCGGCCAGAAGATCCAGAGCCAAGTAGCTGGAAAATTGAATTCTCAAATCTCTTGGACGGTAAGGGGCTATATTGTCCGCCTGTGATAACAAATCGGGCGAATTAAGCCACCAAGGACATAACAGGTCCCTGCTAGTGTCAAGTGGTGCCGAGATATCAAACGAGGGAACTGAGTCGACGCAAAAGAGGGCTTCTTCGCCTCCAGGTGCCCATTGGAGGGTGACACTCCAGCGGACTCGTCCTTGAATGACTCCGGTTGTGGGAGGAATGTCATGCTGGATCACCTCACGCTGCGAACATAGTGTCAACACAAGAAAATAAGAGATATCTAGTACTCACGCGCAAATCAGAAATGAAGAAGAATCCCATGCATAAATATGCAAACTCTGAAGAGACCATGCATGGCACGAGTCCACAATCACGTGAGAACCACAGTAGTACAGGTATGAGGCGGACATGGGAATCCTGCAATATTTCTATTTCGGGGGGTTTTATGAGGGGAATACACGGTTTCAAGTATGCTTGCAATGTTGTACTGTCGGTAAGGGATCCATTGAGAGCCGTAGCATCATCCAAAGGTAACATTGGCGCGCTGGACTTGGGTAGGGGCGCAGAAACTTCCACACACGGTGGACACGATCCATTTTCTGGCGGTAGATGCGCATGTCGCAAATCCTGTATGTTTATAGATCATCGGAGGGACTTCGTTCGAGAAAAATTCTACCATCGTCACAGTTTCGCAAGCGGGGTCATTTTCTGGGGGATGGGCCTCGGGTTGTGGGGAATTGAGTGGAGCTGAGTTTCCAGTCTCCGAATCGACGACGCGCTCGAGATCGAGATTGGAACAGGAAAAATCCCATAACCTTGGACAGGCATGCGGCAGGTTTGCGAATAGGTGACGAAGAATGAATGAAAAATCTCACAGGTCAATGCTTAGCGTAGTAGAGTTTACCCAATGGCCTCGAGAATAATTGGTATCGACTAGTAGTATAGGGGTTTCGGACTGAAACCATGAAAGGCCAGTGCGTGTTTTCACGAGCTGTGGGAATGCTGTCAGAAGCCCATCAAGAGCCTATAAGCAGCACTGTTAGCCCCGGACGTTGGTCCTTCAATTGCGTTAGCCTCACGTTGGTCCAGACCCGTGGAATCAGAGTGGAAGATGTGATGGACTGTGCCTGGCTCTGGGAAGGGCTTTCCCCTCGTCCACGTGAACCATCCACAAACGTCCATTTTAAGCCGCTGCGCTCGCTGGCCAATACCCCTGGGGTCCCCGATTGCGCCGGAGGACGCGCTTTTGAGTTTTCAATATCCGTTGTTTCCGACGTATCGTTTGTGTCGCAACGTTCCTTTCCTTTTCGCCAGGTGGTCTTGGTATATGCTTTCTTCCGCGGTGGAACGGAGGCTGATGCAGGACTCAGTCGACGTTTTGAACCAGCAGCGTTCGACGATCTGGGGTTAGATGTCGAAGCCTGTGGCAAAGATGATGCGACTCTGGAAGCCCTCTCTCCAACACGAGATCGGTCGGAAACAGGCTCTCGGGAGACGGAGGAGGAACCCTTTGAAGAACCCTTGGGGAGCTTGGGGCCAGGCAGCTTTTGGTAGCCTTTCCGACTGACCTCGCATCTCGACCCGGCATTCCTGCACCGCGCACAAGTTGGTCGCATGCGTGAGCAAGCCTGTTTGCATGAGCAGCAGCGTTCGCAGCCAAACGGGACGACCAAGATCGTCTCTATCGAGCCATCTGCCCGCTTTTCATCGAGTTCGAAGATCGCGTCGGGTTCGATGACCTCGTGGTACGATTGTGGGTCGGGAAGTTTGGATGGACGCCGGACAAAGGACATGACATCGGGGGCTGCTTCCCAGGCGCGCGCCAAGTCTGGGATGGCGAAAGGGACGTCCAGCTTTTCGTGGTGTTGATCGCTGGGTTGGCTGGACTCCATTTCTGACCACGTACGAGCTCGGACGCTGGCTGAACGAGTTCAACACTCCGAGATCGCCCAAACAAACCGCAACACAACCTGTGGCGATTTTACTTAAAAACGTTACTACGCTAACACGAGTGTCCAGTTAAAAATGTGGTAGAAATAACGAGATCGTCCAAGTAGCTAAAAGAGCGCGCGATGGTAAAGGTGAACGGGACAAGAATAAAACCTTCATCAGTCCATGGCCAATTCAATCACACAGTGCATTCCAGTAGCCTAGTGTCCGGTCAAAAGGCACCATGGAAGAAACTGGACGAGGAACCTACCTGGTATGACCTGCTGTTCTTGCGCGGCTGCCTCGGCAGGAGCCTCTGCCATAACGACGGCAAATCCGCTGAACAAGGCAGAATGAGCAACAATCCAGGCTCACACCCGCGGATACGCACTTGTGGAGGTGAAAGTCATTGTGACTGCAACGCCATCCGTTAACACCCGGGAGTCAGATTTGTGAGGCAGAATCATCGTACCAGTGGAAGAACCAAGGACCAGGGTTGTCAGTCGTGAAACGAATAGTCACGTTGTCGCTGTTCGCTTGCAGCCCGAGAGACACAGTGTCCCTTCTGACAGGGTTCTCAAAGTTATACGTGCTGTTTCCAGCAACTCTGACGACATCAAATGCGTGCTATGGACGATCAGCCTGATTAGATGCATACAAAGGTGTCAAAAAATACTTACGCCATGTAGATGAACCGCGTGCTGTGGAATCACAGCCTTGTGAAAGACGTCTCGAGAGGTACAACAAAATGCTTACCGGTCCTCCAAGCGCACCGTCTGACGAAAGCTCAGTCGCAGGAATGCTGATCTCGATCACTTTCCCAAGGGGAAGCTCATAAACGCTACCGTTCGGGAGTAGCTGCGAGGGGTGTAGATTGCCGCTGAGAATTTGCAAAAGTACGGGTAGTGGTGGATCGATATACGGGACGCCATTGAGCATGTACTGGCCTTCAAAGAGCCCAGGAATCAGATTGATGTTCATATCTGCTTTTCCCGGCTCAGGAACGCCGGGTGCGCCCGGGGAGACCAACGGGTGAATGTTACTCTCGTCGTAGGGAAGCACGTATGGTCCGTGGTCTGTCGTGGGATCTTGCTCTGGAGCACCTGCGTACCTCAGGATGGCGGAGCTTTGCCCACCGTCAAAGGTCTGGTTGGGATGGTTGGATAGCGCACGGATCCAATAGTTGCCCACAGTCTGGTTGGCGGTCACCACGACGGAATAGCGTTGACCGGTGAACACGGGTAACGAGTCAACAACCACGGGCTCTGTCTCGATACCGTCCGTCTCAATGACCGTCATCGGGTGCCCATCGATCGTGAAGTTGAACCACGGGTCACACGACGACCCCACAATACGGAAGCGGTAGCGCAACCCTTGCACGACATTGATAACTGCGAGTGGTGACATTGGGCCACCACCATACCGGCCAAGGCCGTTGATGAGTGTAGAATTCGCTGTAAACGGACCCTTATACATTTTTGGGGAAGGTTCATGATACCTGCAAGTATCAAGTTCGGCATACATCGGGAGAAGCTTCACATGGCGCACCAATCAGAAAGGGTGATCACAGTGTTCTCTAGTTGACTGATAAATGACTCGCCCAAAATCTCAAATGAGACACGCACCATCATCGACATCGTACATAGATAAGTATGGGTCCTCTGGATCATATATAACCAGCGGTCCTCTGAGCCCATCACAGTATTGAGCTGAAAGGTGTGAGTGGTACCAGTACGTGCCGGACTGATTCTGTGGGTTGAACTGATGCAGAAAGCTTTTGTTAGGCTTAATAGGGCATTGAGTAACACCGGAAGTGCCATCAGCCCAATTCGACTTGAGTTGGTATATACCATGCCAGTGCTGCCATCACTTGAGTATCCAAACGTACTGACAGAATTCGAACACACTGACCACGCTCGTGGTGGTATTCATCGACGCATCGTCGAGCCAGTTCACCACATTGATTTTAAAGTCATCTCCCTTTAGAAACATGAGGACAGAGTCGTTACCAACCTATGTAAGAACATTAACCTTCACGGCAGCGATCAATGGTCCGGGGAAGGTGCCTCCAGCAAGTACAGTTCTTGTGCCATTAGCACAATACGCTGCATGGCACGGGAAATATGACTCACGACCGAGGGAAACCGTCGGGAGCGATGACCTTGTTGATGATGTTCAACTCCGCTACCGGGCCAAGGACATTTAGTTTACTAGCGGACGGCCGGTTCGACCGTGGTTCAGCGTAAACCGACACCACGGGCGAGGAAATCAAGGCCAACACCAGAACGTAGTCAGGTGGAGCGCGCATGGTGGCGACGGACGAACCAAACGGTAAACGGGGTCATCAGTAGTCCATTTGACGGTTCTTTTAAACAAGTGTGCCAGCGCTACGGGTATAATACTGACAACTCACCTGTCAAGATCGGTTCACTCGCGCAACGCGACAGTATCATGATGGTGTGGCCTTGGCACATGCTTGTGGCAGGGTCCGCCTGATATCCCACTGTGTTCTTGCATAATGAATGGTCATGAACCAGTTCAAATTCTCGACAGCCGGAATGTGTGTTGTCCTGAGTGACTAACTGTGAAAGTAATAGCGAGAAGGGTATGTGCGCTCAGCAGTATATGTGCGGAGGGGCCTTAATTGAGACGCAGATACATGGTCGACGTTGATCGCGGCGTTGGACCGAATTGAATGTGCGACATTATGGACACACGTCATCAAAAACCCTGCAGGGATTCTTAGATAGTTCAGGGACTTGCCAGATTTGCGGCGGACACAAGCCAATCAGCGCCGAGGCTCCATTCAGCGGAGGACAGCCGTCGGTTGTCGTGACGGAACAGATGAATGAAATCGCTTACAGCGCTAATGAGAAATCTGAGGCGCGGCGGTGGTCAGACGAAAAAGGAAATCAGTAGCATACACCCTCTTGTGGTTCTTCTCTGTCGGACATCAAGTCAATCAGCATGGTGAAAAAAGAAACGTACCAAGTGTACAACAGCTGCAGCCGTTCCTAGCAATGGAGTGAAGATTACCATCAAGGTTCCCATACAGGCATCAAGAGAAAGCAACCTGCCAAAGGAAGATCTTGTAGAGCATGCAAGCTGTTATAAACGCGTTACTTTTCCTATACGGGCAAAACGCTCCTACAGTAAAGAATTGGACTTGGCCAGGATCGAACACTCGACCTGGCATAATACTTAGCTATTACATAAGCATGTCACGTGACCTAACACATGTTTTTAATCTCTGCTTTATTAAATACATGAGGCG
>JBBPOI010000431.1:0-13952 GCA_038091355.1 Phylloboletellus chloephorus
CACGATTGGTGTCGAATTGGCCAGCAAGCCTGCTCTTCTTCTCTTCTTGGACGAACCCACCTCGGGCCTGGATGCACAAAGCGCATATAACTTGGTTCGCTTCCTGCGTAAACTCGCTGATCAGGGGCAGGCCATCCTGTGCACCATCCATCAGCCCACGAGTTTGCTATTCGAGAGCTTTGATCGTCTCCTTTTGTTAGAGGCGGGAGGAGAAACCGTTTACTTTGGCGACATTGGAAAGGACTCGCAAGTCATTCGGAAATACTTTGCCATGAATGGCGCGTTCTGTCCGCCGAACGTGAACCCCGCGGAATATATGCTTGAGGTTATCGGTGCTGGACTGTCGCCCAGAGTCGGTCCTCATGATTGGAAGGATATTTGGCTTGACTCTCCCGGGTATCAGCAGGTACGAGCTGAACTCGAGGAGATCAAGGCTCAGGGCTTGGCAGTTCCCGTTACCGAGAGAAGCCTAACCCGTGCATGTATGTTGCCTATCTCCAATGCGACGCTCTCTTCCTAAACCTTGATGTTACAGATGCAACCTCCTTCTTCTACCAACTGCGTACGGTAGTCAAGCGAAATAGCATTGCTCTATCACGTTCCCCCGATTATGTGTTCAGCCGGTTGTTCCTGCATGCCCTCTTCTCGGTTTTCATCTCGCTGTCGTTCCTCAACTTGGGACACAGCGTCCGGGATATGCAGTATCGTGTTTTTGCAATGTGAGTCCCCCCTTTCTTCCTGCGGCGGATCGATGCTCAATGCAGATATTCCTCTGCCAGTTACTGGCTAGGTGTGGTACCTGCGCTCATCATGACCCAGCTTGAGCCTGTCTTCATATTCAACAGACGTAAGCACACTGGCATCCAGCGGAGACTTCTTCATGAAACCATCGTCCACAGGCACTTTCATCCGCGAGGCGTCAAGTCAGATTTACTCCCCTTACGTTTTCGCGATCGCTCAGCTCATTGGCGAGATTCCATATTCGATATTGTGCGCGACGGTGTACTGGGTTCTGATGGTGTACCCAATGCATTTCGGGCAAGGTTCTGCTGGCCTGAACGGGACTGGCTTCCAGTTGATGATTATCATCTTTATCGAGCTCTTCGGTGTTTCGCTCGGGCAGCTTATCGCGGCGTTATCCCCATCCGTCCAGGTTGCCGTTCTCTTTACGCCCTTCATCAGTATCGTCCTGTCGTTGTTCTGCGGTGTCGCCATCCCATACCCTAATCTATCCAGTTTCTGGAGAGACTGGCTTTACCAGCTGACACCGTATACTCGGACACTTGCGACGATGCTGTCTACGGAACTCCACGGCTTGGTTATCCAGTGTGCTTCCGACGAGTTTGCCATCTTCAATCCCCCCGCGAACCAGACATGCCAAGACTGGGCGGGAGACTTTGTCAGCGCCTTTGGCGGATACCTTGACAATCCACTCGCCACTGCTGCATGCCGCTATTGTCAATACTCGGTGCGTCGCGTTGGTGAAAGATGGAGATTTTCTGTAATCTGACGTGTGGGCCTCAAAAGGTTGGAGACGAATTCTTCCTGCCGCTCAATATCCAGTTCGACACGCGGTGGCGTGATGCCTTTATTTTGTTCTCGTACTTTGTGTTTAACCTCGTCATGACGATCAGTGAGTCTCCCTGCCTGAACATCTCGCTGTAAGCAGCTTACCTTGCCTTTTTCTCTCAGTCGCTTCGCGATTCCTGCGATACGCTCAACGGTGATACGCCTGGATACCACTCGATTCCTGATACATTCACTAGTAGCAACCACCATCCATTTAGAGTCCTACACTCGTTCATTCTCCGTTTTGTTTTCGTGATACCTCGTGTTTCCATAGCATACGTAGACCACCATACGTCACGTTCCTAGCATTAGACACATGTCAGGATTTCGCATTCAAGCACAATCATCATTGGCATAGTCAGTGGGGTGGGTGAACTTCCTAATGAGTAACGTGACCTTGTTCAAGGTGAGCGTGCTTTGTAAGACGTTGGCATCATCGCTGACTGATGTCATGTGACCTGAAGATATAAAGATGTCCAGACACTGCGTAGCGCTACCAGCATCGCCCATTCGTTGATCATCAAACATGTCCGTCCAAGAAATCAAGTCCAAGGCCGAGTTCGATGCGCTCGTGCGTGTCCCCCGCGGCGAGAGCTGCTCTTCCCATCGACCGACTGATCGTCTAATAACATTTCTCAACAGCGCGCGAGCGGGAGGGTGCTCATCGTCGACTTTTACGCGCCGTGGTGTGGGCCGTGCAGAATCATGGCGCCCTTCTTCGAGAAGCTCGCGACGGAGAACGCCCGGGACGGCGTCGACTTTTTCAAGATCGACATCGATCGGGTGCCGGAGGTCGCGGAAGAGATGCAGGTCCAGTCTGTGCGTTGTCGTTGCCCCCCCCCTCGGATGATTTTTTTGTTTTTGAGGGGGGGAGGGGTTCACTGACTCCGCGTTGCCAGATACCGTCGTTCCATGCGATCAAGGGGTATGAGCGTCTCGATCGCGTTGTTGGCGCACACCGTGCCGCATTGGAGGTGCGTCTGTCATGTGGTGTGGGTGGACGCTGACGGTCGCCCCGCATCCAGAACATTGTCCAGACTGGTCTCAGCTGGCTGTGATGTCAGATCCCGGCAACGAGGTTCCATGCCATGCAGTGTTGGTGGTGGCCTAATAGATGCATATCACATATCTCGTCGTCAGTCATTGCAAAGTTGCCAATATCGCTCATACTGCTACCCGTGCCTGCACTCCAATGCAATCCCCTAGGTGAATGATTTAAGCTACAACTTTCGACAATGCGGCGTTCGGTGTTGGACCATATTGCAAAAAATGCTAGCGTGCGTCGTATCATTAAAGTAGGTTGCACGTGGACCATGGGTATAGATGATGAAACCGTGGCATGAATTACGTCGTGAAGTGGGAGAAAAGAAAAAGGTGTGCTTCGTCGAGTGTCCATGTTCAAACCTGCACGTAGGAATGATCAGCGTGGGTGGTCTCTCCGCGTCGGACGCATCACGAACCAAACTGAGTTCCAGGGTCCAGACCCTTCTTGCCCATAGCTTGACAATCTGGGTGGGCTCCCCAGGTTGTGCCAGATCCACTTCCAAACCATCCCACCAACATTTGCGCTGAGGAGGACTATGCGTCAGCGAGAAGGATACACGTGACGCGAGAAGACCCACAGCGGGTTTTCTCCAAAAAAGGAGCAACTTTTGCGCTGTCGCCATTTGGTTGTAGTCGATCGTGACGGGGCGCTCGCCGCTCGGTCCTGGCGGATGGTGTACAATGCCTGTTTTGAGCAACACGAGAGCTATCGACGATATGCAGCACCGGGAAGGCTCGACGGCGCGGAATCCCCACTCGTCGTCGCGATTGAACCCACTGTGGCGCGCGTCAGCAGAGGACATGGACACAGCCACGTCAAGCATCCGGGTCACCTCATGCACAACATGTCGATCAGGTGTTGCTCGGCGATGTTGTTCTCCTTGTGAACGTTGCGTTGCAAAGCGGTGAATATATTTCGTTTCTCCATGATGTTTTGTCCGCATCGACGTTTGATGTCAAGAAGTGCTTGATTGGCGATGCCGTGGTCGTTGGTGGATGCGTTACTGTTCGTTGGTGGTATAGCGAAGTATTCGAGTTCCTCTCTGAGGACGATGATGGCTTGTTTGGTGAGGAGAGGGTTCTGAGAGGCGGAGGGACCAAAGTCGGACGGTGAGCCATCGAGGAGATGCTGCTGGGCCGAGAAGAGGCCAGGAGAGTTGGCGGTCCCGTAAAACGTGTCTGACGCAGTTCGGAAGAAATCGAGGACGTATGAAAAGCACTCTGGATCAAACTACGACCAAGAGCGATCAGCCAGGGGGGGAAGTCACGGGCGAGCAGGAGAAAACGCACGTCGACCGCGTAGACTTCCTCGTCCTCCTCATTGTCGCCGGCGTCGGTAAAGGCTGCGCTCTGTCGGCTAAGGACGAGGCCGTTTGGAAAGAGACACAAAAGGACGGATTCTGGGAGGTTCATGATGGTTTCTCTGTCCACTGAAAAACGCTTTGCGCGGAGGTCGAGGAGGAGCCTCGTGAGGAGCTGGGGTTGCAAGTTGGACTGGATTGGGACCTGGTGCTGGGAGACCTGGGTTATCGGCGAGGAGGATATCGAGACCGACGCCATGATGGATGTGGTGGAAGACGAGGAGGCAATCTACCGGTTGCTCGTCCCTAGCCTCGAGGTTGCGTGTTTGGCCGAAACAAATAACTCATAAACGTGTTCGCCGACACTCCTTTCACTCTCGCTCATTTTCTTATTTGTATGGACCTCAGACCGTGGAATAAGACTGGAAATGAAACCGTAAGGCGCACATCTATACACTAGTACCCTCAGAATCTAACCCTGTCTACCCAAATCCCCAGTAATCACATACTCAGCGTCTTGGAAACGAGTCCCTAGATCACCACACGGCTGTCAGGTTGCACTCCTGACTTCTGAGGGGTTTCCTTACCATGAGCTGCGCTTGATCTGCGCCCACAAGTTCGCCGATCTGGACACCCTTCGCGTACACTTTGAATGCGGGCAGCTAGTCGCGCACCGTCAATATTCTCCCACCTCGCGTCGCAGGACTTACAGTTCGGACACCCAGTGCCTGGGGGACGTCCCGAACTTCCTCGATGTCAAGTCGGTAAAATTGCCCCGTCGGGTTTCGTGCCGCCAACGCGTCGTACAAATGTGTCACCAATCGACATGTTGCACACCACTCGGCCCAGAATTCAATGATGACGGGACGGGTCCCGTTGATCTAGTCGTGCGCAAGTCAACGGTGTCATCGCGTCTCCTGGACACGGGTGACGTACCACCGACTCAAAGTCAGTCATAGAAGTGATGTAGACGACTGGCATTGCGGCGTGGAGGTACGTGGATGAGAGCACTCGAGAGGGTAGTAGCTTTGTTGCTGATCCTCCGCTGCTCGGCTCCCAGACATTTATACGCAACTCGCTTGTTCGACACCGTTGTCCATCGTGTCTTCACGCATTTCATGATGTACATTCGCTCCACTCACGTGTCGGGTCGGATCCCCGTTTCGAGCGAGCTGCTTATCATTGTTTCTAGGATGAGGTGCGGGAGAGTGTGAGCTGTAGCCAGGCGGAACAGGCGTGCTTTCCATTCCAGCATCTGCGAGATCGTAGCGATGGACCGCAGACTCTTTCCATCGATCATTTGGACTGTCTCAGAGTTCCAGTTGATGGCTTGGTGACGCAATTTCGGTCATATACCGGCAGCAGCGCAGCCGCGTGCCACCTTTTCCGTCGAATGTGACCAGCTGCCACGTTGGTCAGTGGATCTTGTTTGATCGACCTCACTTGACACGCAACTAACAATGAAAAAGATGAAACCTGCCATCGTTTCTCCTCATGGCCCAAAGGGGCTCCTCGCGGACTCGTTCTCGCTCTGGACGAGGCTAATGTGTCTGTTTCTCGTTTTTCTCTGTGACTCATCTGACTTGCTCCGCTGACTTGCAATATGACGCAGAACTCCTGTGTTGGTTGGTTATTCTTGCCTGGCCGGGTCTAGCTTCGGCGTTGCATCGTCGTTGGTGCTGAAATTCAGTGATGGCTATGGAAGAAAGCAAGGGAGACACCAATCAACGGGGAATTTATCCATTCCACATGAACCTCTTCGCGTACAATTTTTTTCTACGCTAGACACCACGCACAGCGTCGTCCTCGGAGCTTTCGACAGTCGGTCGTTTTTGCGAGTTTGTCATCTCTACGCTCAGACGCGCCTTGTGTTGTTCTCCGTGACTCTCATATAATGCCAACGAGCACCGGATATACTTTTTTTCCGGGCTGAAGGACCGGCGGATGACGATGCAAAACAGACCCAAAAAAATCGAGACGGTGCTTTTCTTTGCCCCCACTGATCGGAGATGCGCATGCATCTACACAGGACCGTCTTATCAGACCAATTATCCACAGAACTGACATGTCCCCGTCTTCCTGCGCCTTGGTGGCAGCCGAGCGTGCTTCGCGGGTTCTTCCACGTTCAGAGCGAATTATAATCACTCCGAAATGAATAATATTCCACGCGAGGGATCCATAGCGCGCGGACGGAATAAACATTCAATGACATGGCTTCTAATTCCGATGGCGACAGCTACACTTATCGAAGATACGGGTGGGCAACGTGCTTGATGACCCGATGATACCCACCCGCTCGTCTGCGTATTTGTCGTGTGCGAGACTAGAAGTTATCATCAAGGATTTCGTCACCGTGGCTCTGCATGGATGAGGATCGTGAACAGTTGGTGATGGGACGGGGAAATGCGAAGAGGAGGCTTGCCCTTGGGTAGCTGTGCAAATGGCTTTGGGGGAACGTGTTTGTCGCCATGTCCTTCCCCATTTCTTTTCTGTTCATCGCAGTCGGCCTCAGGCTCCTCGGGGATCAGGAGTGGGAGGTTGGTTTGAAAGTTCTGGGACGTCATTGGGCAGTCGCCTGTCGTCGTAGATGTATGTCCGAGGCTTCGTGGAACGATCATTGGAAACGCTTTCAGGTAACCTTGAGCATTGCAGGGTAGCATCAACAGTGGGGCCTGTCATCCGCAATTCATCCGCTCAGATGACATCTGCCACGAGAAGTCTCGGACGACGGCGTCGTCTTCGCACCCGCAACCAGACAAGTGACGGGACCTCTGTGGAATGTTCCAGCCTGCCGGCTCAGACACTTTGTGGTGGGTTCTTCGACAGGGAAACGTTGCGGAAGATGCTGGTGCGTGGCAGACGCGTGCTTGATGCAATGGATTGGGGCTCGTCAGTCTGGCTGACTTTGATCTTCTCGGAGGCTCTTCTCGGAGGCCCTGACGTGCGTTTCGCGATGGCAGAGAATGGGAGGGTGCGGGGGTGCGGATGCCTGTGGCTCCCTGGCGAGTACTGCAAAACATGCGAAGAATGTCTGGTTGCTGCACGTTGTTCGCTGTTGGCAGCAACGCGAAAAGGCTCAAGTACCATGACTGACTTTGAGTACCAGCTTGAAGTCGAGTACGTATCTGTTTCGCAGGGAGAGAAGGGGTCCTTTGCGAGTAGAAGCGCACGTTTGTACTGCACGGTGAATAAAATGCGAGACTGGGCGGATGACACGTAGATGGGTGTTGGTTCCCATCCCGCCATCGTTGTCTCCATCCCGCACCCAACCTCACCTCGCCGCTCTTTTCTCCCGCCACATACTACGTTCATAATTCGGGCGACGCGGGCGACAGCTACCCGCCGCCACCGCCGCCGCTCGCCATCGCAATGAGTTATCCATACCAGCAACACCAGCGCCCCGCACGGCTCAGTCGTCCTCAACCCCCGCCTCACCACATCCAACAGACGTACTCGCAGCCGATGTCTCTTCCTCCTGCAAACCCCCCGCCAGCTGGCGCATACTACGGCCAACCACCCCTCAGCCCTCGCTCCGGCCAACCCAACATCACTTTCCAGAATACCGAACGTGGGGAGAGGCAAGGTACCCTCGATGCCGCTCGACAGCGCACCATACCCTCTGCATACCAAAACCAGTTCGCTCCCCCGCACCCGGACGCAGAGACTGCCGATTTCTTGGAGCCAGACAGAGTGGGCAGGAAGAAGAGTCTCGTCAGACCTGACAGAGAAAAGATCGAACCTGGCCATCGCCAATGGCATTATCGGACCCACGTGGAACAGATGGAAGACCACGCCAGAGTGGGCGTTCAACCTTCAAGTGGGTGATGTGACGACGAAAAAATAATGACATCACCCTCCTAATCCGTTCCTATCCTCTAGCAACTGGAAACTATCCCCAGAAGCTTCGTCGTGGCAAATCTCTGCTCGCACGAGAGCAGGATGTCCAGGAGTCGGGTCTCGCACTCTTCAAACATGGAGCCACCTTGCGCCGGAAACGCCAGCACTCGAATTTATCCACTCCTCCGTTGACTGTCCCAGATGGTACTTCTAGAACCTGCCTAGATGGCATCGGACCTGGCCCAAAGGACTGCTGGTTCATATACTGCTATCTGATTACATGCTGGATTCCTTCCATTTTGCTCAGAGCATGTGGTGGGTGACCATTTGCCTTAAACCTTGCCACGTCGTCTCATCGATCTCACTAGGTATGCGGACACCGGAGCAGCAGCGCGCTTGGAGGGAGAAGATGGGTTTGCTCAGCATCATTTTGATGGAAATGGCTGGGGTCGGTTTCATCACCTTCGGTTTCACGGAAGCAGTCTGTGGGGCCCCTCCCGATCGATATCACCAGGGTCAGATTAGCAACAGCTCGGTCATTATCCACGGTTACGACTACGATTTTTCGAATTTCAAGCACCCTGCCTACGGTGAATTCAATGGTTCTACGAACCCACTGATCACTGGTGGCTGGAATCTTGCTTCAAACGATGCGAGCTTTTTGTTCCAGACCGTCAATCAAAACTGCTTGGGCATCATTACCCAGGCTAGTGGCTCACCCATTAACAGCACTGGAGAGACTTTGGATTGGTACTTCCCGTGCAACATCTTCAATCCCCAGTCTTCCGCGACGAACATGACCGGCTACGGGGATAGCACCAATTGTCATGTTTCCACTACTGCGAGGCAAGAATTGGCGAGCATGATGCCTCTTGGACAGGTTTACTACACTTGGGAAGACGTCGTGGCAACGGATCGTAATCTGGCAGTGTTTGAATCGTAAGCTTGGCTAGCTTGTTTCTTTCGCTATCGAGATTTACCTTCTGGTATAGCAATATCCTTGATCTCAATCTGCTCAATTGGCTCAGCTCTTCCTATGTCAAGTACCCGTCGATCTTTGACGAGATGAAGAATCCGAATGGCACCTACAACGGCGTAGATATCACCATGATGCTCATGCGCGCTGGCAACCATCAGCTTGGTAAATGTTTAGAGGACATTGTCACAGTTGGGTTCATCGACACGAACAGCATTGGCTGTGTTGCTTCCGACGTCGTCCTCTACCTTTCCCTCATTTTCATTGTCGGTGTCGTTGCCATTCGCTTCGCTATGGCCGTTCTGTTCGCCTGGTTCTTCTCTTGGAAACTCGGGAATTTCCCCCGGGAGACTTACGAGCAACGGATGCAACGCTCCGAGGAAATTGAGGCTTGGTCTAATGATATCTATCGCCCTGCACCTAGCCAATATCGACCCAATGTTTCCAAGAATGGTCTACGCAGCGGAAAGAGCAATAAGCGTTCTGTATTCCCCTCTACCTCTCGTTTCACCCCTGTCGAGAATGCCCTCAAAGGCCCCAATCCCCGCCCATCGACAGCCTATGGTTTGCTCGACGTTCCTAACAAGCGCAACACTGCATACTCGATGCCAAGACTTCCTGGAAAGGGATCACCTCCTGACTCGCCTGCATACCGTTTCTCGAGAAGCACAGCGTCGTTTGCTGAATCATCAATGCGTGGATTCCCAACTCAGTCATCATTTGCGGATACCCCATGCCCATTCCCACTGCACAACGTCGTTCCCCAGCCTCCTCCTGATTTCGAACCATTCAACTTCCCCCTTGCCCACACTATCTGTCTCGTCACTGCATACTCTGAATCTGTAGAAGGACTACGGACGACGATCGATTCACTTGCCACCACAGATTATCCCAATAGCCACCAACTTATTTTGGTCATCGCCGACGGTATGGTCAAGGGTGCTGGAAACACGCTCACGACGCCCGCCATTTGTTTATCCATGATGAAGGAATTCGTCATTCCGCCCGATGAAGTTCAGCCGCACTCTTATGTCGCTATCGCGGACGGTCATAAGCGACACAACATGGCCAAGGTCTACGCTGGTTTCTATGACTATGATGATGCCACAATAGAGCGCTCAAAGCAACAACGCGTTCCCATGATCCTCGTCGCCAAAGTCGGCAATCCACTTGAGGCCAGTGACGCGAAACCAGGAAACCGTGGTAAACGTGATTCTCAGATCGTTCTGATGGCTTTCCTTCAAAAAGTTATGTTCGACGAACGTATGACGGCATTCGAGTACGAGTTCTTCAACTCGATATGGAGGGTAACAGGCGTCAGTCCGGATCGCTATGAGCTCGTGCTCTGTGTGGATGCCGATACGAAGATATTCCCCGACTCGTTGACGCGCATGGTTTCATGTATGATTGTGGATGTTGAGATTATGGGGCTCTGTGGTGAGACGAAGATCGCGAACAAGACGGATAATTTCGTCACGATGATACAAGGTGAGTGTGTTTCTGGATCCTTTTACTCTCTTACTCACGTTGTGCCTCAAGTCTTCGAGTATTACATCTCACACCATTTGACTAAGGCGTTCGAAGCTATGTTTGGTGGTGTCACTTGTTTGCCGGGTTGCTTCAGCATGTACAGGATCAAAGCTCCTAAAGGTGATACTGGCTATTGGGTCCCCGTCTTGGCCAACCCGGACATCGTGGAGCACTATTCAGAAAACGTGGTGGACACGCTTCACAAGAAGAATCTGCTCCTCCTTGGTGAAGATCGGTACCTTACTACGCTATTGCTTAAGACCTTCCCTCGCCGAAAGAACATGTTCTGTCCCCAAGCGGTCTGCAAGACCATTGTTCCCGATTCCTTCCGCGTTCTTTTGTCACAGCGTCGCCGTTGGATCAACTCGACCGTCCATAACCTCTTCGAGCTTGTCCTTGTCCGTGATCTCTGTGGTACTTTCTGCTTCTCGATGCAGTTCGTCGTTGGAATGGAGTTGATGGGTACTCTGGTTTTGCCGGCTGCTATCAGTTTCACCCTCTATCTTATCATCATCTCTATCATCCCCAATGGTCCCGACACGACCATTCCGCTCATCCTGCTGTCAATTGTCCTCGGTCTCCCTGGCCTCCTGATCGTCGTCACGTCACGCAAGGTTGCTTACCTCGGATGGATGGTTATTTATCTCATCTCTCTCCCGATATGGAACGGTCTCCTTCCTGCATATGCGTTCTGGCACTTCGATGACTTCTCCTGGGGTCAAACACGTCAGGTTGCTGGCGACAAAGGTGGTGATCACGGCGACAAGGAGGGTGAATTTGACTCTTCTCATATCGTCATGAAGCGATGGGCCGAATTTGAGCGTGAACGCCGCTGGAAGAATGGTGTTCAGTCGCGCGACTCGACGGTCGACAAGAGGTGAGTGCGCGTTCGGTTTCCGCGTTTCGACTGACGACCAACTGACCAACTGTACTGGTAGCAACAGATACTCAATGGCTTCGACTTCTGACATCAACCATCCACCTTCCAACGGAGGTCCAGATTCATCCACTACGGAGTCTTCACCTTCGGTACCTTACGGTGCCCGGCAGCGACACGATAGCAATGGCCCATTGGTGCTTCCTGCTCCGTTATCTGTCGGTAGGACCATCCCTTCTACGACCTCTGCTTCATCGGTCGGTGTCTCCCGTTCGAGCGAGGATGTAACCTACACCTCCGACGTCGGCTCGATTTCCAATCAACGCCTGGTTTCTACCCCACAGGATCAATACAACGACGTCTACTCCGAAGCCCCTATGTCTCGCTTTCCTCAGTTTGACGTCCAGGTTGCCCGCACAGCTGGAACCAACGGTGGCGTTCTTCGCAATCCTGCCATGTCGAATCAGTATCCAGGCGAGACGCAGAACCCGTTCCGGGGCCCTGAGGCGCAAGCTGTTGCCTATGATGATCAATATGGCGGCTATACCACCGAGCCGGAGGAGTTGCCGATGCATGTGCCTGCTTACCGGCAATCCCGTGGGGTGAGCTTGTCGGACAATGGGCCTGTGCCGGGTCCGGATGGTGTTCGCAGAGTCGCGAGACCGACAGCAAGAAGACCTACATCACAAGTCCCTCAGAACCGGTATTCACGCACGTCGACGGCGCACATGCTACCGCCTGGCGCAGCACCTCCACAACCTGGAGCAGGGTACGGAGCTGCGTACTGACCGCACCGCTGATTATCGATCATGTTTGGACTATTAGCAAGAATAGTTGTCCTGTGACCATCCCGCTGTCTGGTGTTATCCCATACTCTAGTCATGGTTGTTGGACCGATAACTCTTACTCGTGGACACTCTGCCCTTTCTCATGTGTTATATGATACCTAACGACATCTTCCTATCATTTCGCTCCCTGGACTCTCTTGCAATTCTTGCGTTTTTCCTCGCCCACTCTACTCCCTCTCAATTATTTTGGAGTACCGCAAGTCCATCACACGCGCTCTGTCGTAATGTCCCCCGCAAGCGTATTTTCGGCACGTTCATTTTTCTTGGTTTACTGGTTTTTTTTGTTTTTTTGTTTGTTTGGTTTTTTTTTTTTTTTTTAGTTATTAGCACTTCGGTAGAGCTGGAGCTGGGGACTTTTTTTCTCGTCGTCCGGAGGAACGTGTCTCTTGTTCCGTGCAAATACGTGAAAAAACGCTCGTTATGACCGTCGATGCTCAGTGTCAGTGGGGAGTGTAGCCCTTGCTGAGTGAAATCTGTAGAAGAAAGTGTACCCGCTGTGGGAGCCTTGGTGCCACCCTTCCATTGTCAAGTTTTGACCTTCACTCACGACAGACGTTTGCTGCTTGCTTGCAGTTCTGTGGGTCTGGTCCTTTGATGACAGAACAGAGGGATTGATGGTGGGTCACTTTTCCTGGAGAAATGACCCTAGTCTTTGTTGGAAATCCGGGGTTGAGCCATTTCGTACGGGCTCGACTAGTAGATTACATAAGCAGGCCTTATTTCAGTCACTTAGTACTGTAGCCAGTGACTACATCAAAACTTTCTACACACTTGTACCTCAATAAGTGTCAAGAGGGAAAAAGATGAGGAGTGAAGTGAGGGGTGTGCAAGTGACATTACCGAGCAGTAATGTTTTACTGTGGAAGCAAATGGAACTCTAGAGTTAGTTGTTACGAGTCCAAAGACAAGTTCCATGAGGACTCCACTACTAAGTACTAGAGGTGCACAAAACCCTTAATACGATGTATTAGGTGCAACGGTTTACAGTACCATGCAGACTGGGAGATGAGAGAAAAGAGAAAGGGATGACCTTAACACCGAAGTATCAAGGGGATCCCTGAGCACTACTACTATACTACTAGTTTCATGCTCACACAAGCTAACTACACCTGATGGACTTGCTGCCATAGCAAACAAGTGGATTAAGCTGGGAATTAACTATGATACATGGCCCTTTATATATTCCAAACTACTGCACACAGACCAAGCTGTGCATGGGAAATAGAAGTTTCTAATTAGAACACATGTCAAACGTGTGTGAAATAGAAGCGTAATAGAAGTGGTAATTAAGAAGGCTGTACACCTCATGTTATTAATAAAGCAGAGATTAAAAACACGTGTTAGGTCATGTGATGTGCTTATGTAATAGCTAAGTATTATGCCAGGTCATTCGTTCGATCCTGGCCAAGTTCAATTCTTTTTACTATAGGGGTGTTTGTTCATATAGGAAAGGCAACATGTTTATAATATTAGTAGCCCAAACTTCAGCGTTAGAAGCTTGTGTTTGGGGGTCTGGAGCTCCAGAGTTCCAGAGATACTTCCAGAGTAGGTTGTATTTTGTCAGAGAGGGGATGAGACTTAGCCCTCAGAGAAACTAATAAGCAGTTGTTAAGTCGCACGAATGATCAGAGAGCTGATCTGACCAACTGATTGTAGTAGGCCAGATGGTCAGAGAAAGGCATGGGGACAGAAGTGCTGATCTGTCAGGCAAGGCCCAGGTCAGCTCCAGAGCAACTCTGGAGGGTGGAGTTAGTTCTTTGGGTTTATGGGACGTTGGCTTCTGTTAAACACTGTCTGAAACGGATGGAAAGACGAGAGTTCGGAGGTACTATTAAGAATGTGGGTGTTACAAGTCGCTAGGACAAGTTCCACAGGGACTCCACTACTACACTAAAAGGGCGTACTAAACCCTGATAGCGACTGATACAAAATGCAAGTGCTCACAGTGCACTGCAGACTGGCAAGGAGAA
>JBBPOI010000432.1:0-13896 GCA_038091355.1 Phylloboletellus chloephorus
GTACATACAATAGAGTAGTATATAAGGCCGAAGGCGCCGCCAGAGAACTTCAGTCAAGTTCTCTTGGTCTTTCCTCATCACAGAGGCCAGGGGATAGATTCGCTCCTAGACTTTTATTATCTCTCGTTGCTTTCTCGTTACTCGTGCTTCAGCTCAGTGGATCTGTTCCTTTTCTTCAAGGGTCTTTGCTTTTGAGTTGTTTCACATCCTATATTTGGAGTTTTTCATCCAAGTCCTCTCTCTGCCCAGTTTCCAAGTCAATCCTAAACCATTTGGAACACAAATTGAAAAATCATGCTTTGCAAAGTACTAACTTGAAAGATTTTTTCGCACACATTTCAAACAAAACAAAAAAGATAATTTATGTCCCTGCACGAACTGTTTAAGATGTAGATATATTTTTTGCTCGTGATTGTTACATGTAGAAACAATATTTAGGTCTGTCCTAGATCATTGTGTAGTGCCTGTTCAAGGAGCCCCCAGCCATCTTATCTCTGTTAGTCAGCACCAACCGAATCCAAATGCAGACACGTAGGGTGGGCGGTTCCTCTCCACCAAACGAGATCTGAACACACGTAAGCCTCAAGCGTTCATTTCAGACGTTTTGCAGATGGGGGGGTTGCGTATCGCTTTGCCCAGCCTTTTTTGGAGCGTGTGAAAAAAAAAAAACTGTCCATGGGGAATGATGATGGGCGCTGCCCCCTTCCACACACACACACGTCTCTCTGATGCTTCACGCATCTCGGGACTCTCGCGTTTTCTTTTTTTCGTTGCGCGTGCGTCTCTCTTATCTTTTTTTTTTCTTTATCTCCGCCGCTCCAGCCCATACGCCTGTTGCGTTCTGCACGAGTTCTGGGTGGGCGAGGTGGAGCGGCAGCGGACGGCCGTTTCCGACGCGCTCCCATACGGGCACTCACGGAAACGCGTTTGCGGCCCATCGTCGGACGAAGTCGAGCACACAGGGGAGGGGGGGGGGGGGTTCGCAAAGAAGGTTCAAGAATATTATTACTCGATCGTCGGCAAAAAAAAAAAACGACGTGCGAAGTGCAAGAGCCCAGCCGAAGCGGCAGGAACGCAAGGGGCGCATGCCTGAGCAGGGGGGGTGGGGTGTTCGTTCGGACGTATACGCTGTGAGTGGAAGTGGACCGGGCGACGGCGAGGCTTCGTCGCGGGATGCGTCACCCAAGCACCCACGTTGGGACCCGCGCACGGGGGACAGCGGGTGCATTCGTGACCGAGAAGGAGGGCATCGCGCGCGGTGGAAGGGGACATGGGGGTAGCGTCGGGATCATGGTACAGCTTGACGAGGTGGTGATCTATCAGGCTGGTGGACAGGAGATAGATGGGGCGCACACCGTTATCTCCGCCTGTGATGCACCGTGTGGAAGGGTGAAAGATGTCGGATTTCATGCCAGCAGGGGGTGCCGTGAGGATGGCAGCAGACTTGCCCAGACCTGCGGCCGTTCGTATACTTCCGGACGGGGACGTTGCATTCGCCGCGGACCAGACTCGCAAGACTGTCAAGCAACATATTTGACAAAAACGTGTCGTCGAATGATGAATCCAACTACGTCGCTGCGGACGGGCGAGCGCACGGTACTGCGCCAGATCATGTTCCTCGTGTGTCGTCGCATCAGCCAACCAACCCGACAGCATGGAATTCCCCATCCCCTTTCTTCTCTCTCCCACCGATTGGCGCGGACTACTTGGCCAAGACCAGCGTGTCCCCTCATCTCGGTGACGCAACATCTCCGGTGCCGCTGACGACTCGCAGACCGCACGGATTATGCTCGTGGCGCCAGTCAAGGGACCACGCACTCCAGCGAAAAACCGTGTCAGGAAAGGAATGAACGGTCATGGAAGTTGGCTCGTCAGACTCGTCGGCGATGCGAAGCGATTTGACCCCCCCGATCTCGACAGAGTCCAAACGCGACACGGGTAACGCAGACGCCCCGAATCTCGCCTCGAAGCGCAAGGGTGCCTCAAAGTCCACGACCGGTCCATACAGCTCGACCGTCGTCACGCTCGGAAAGGCACAGACGAACTGCCCAAACTCCACGATCGACACCCTGTCGAAGCCCGGCGAGTGTCTCCACACCAGCGTGGCAAGGTTGAGCGGTGAACGACGCTGCGTACCGCACTGCGATGGCCCTTGAAACCAGAAAATCGGCATGTCCTCCATGACGAGCGTACGCAGCGCAGGAGCCATGGCTCCATCGAGAAACGATGCCCCTGACCATACGGTGTGACTTGCCCCCTTCAAAGACACACTTCGTAAAGCAGGCGTCTGCTGGTCACGGCATGCTTCAAGCCAGGTGCACATGACACGGTCGACTAGATCGTCTAGCCCGGTGGCTTCGATGCGCAGCGAGTTGATCCGTTCACGGTCTCCCTGCGATCTGAGGAGCGCGTGAAGCTGCGAGTCCAAGGATGCGATTTCGGTGGGTGTCTGCGCAAGCGGCCACGGGTAAACGGTGACGCAGACTGAAAGAGGCAATGAGTTCTGGAGGAACGATTCGAGTGCGTGGGTGGATTGATATGGCCTGATTGGGACATGCGTCCACAGAGAAGGGGTGGATAGGACGATGTCGTGCCACCGTCGCGAGACGTGGGAGAGGAGTGCTTGGGGCGAAGACGTGACGTGTTCTGGAGGTCGGGACGATGATACGACATGATGAAATATGACGGTCAACAACTCGTCAGGGAGCTTTGCGATTAGGCTCGGAGTCGGTTGGGAGGGTGGAAATACCCCTGAGGCTCGGAAGTGGAACAGCTTGAACCAGGACATCTGCAACGAACTCAAAAAGCCAAACGAACGTGAAACGTAGGGGAACAACACACCTGAGGATGCCGATGGGAATTCGGAGTGCGTGGCCGTAATGCAGGCTTTGTCTATATACCAGTGCCGTTTGTCTATATACCAGTGCCGTCGTTGCCTGCAGGGAATAGGAAGCACGGAACGTGTGAACGGTCGAGGAGGCGTGCATGTGAACTCCGTACTTGAAGGGCGTTCATCAATCGACGTGAGGGGGACAGGTGGCACTTGTGACGGGCATTTCGTTCAGGTCTCAGCAGCCACCGATTGCCAGGTCCATGCGGTTTCACTCGCCATTTTGGCACCCAGCGAACCCGAAGTGAATAATCAGATTGGCCAAGCTCTGGGCCTGACCATTGTCTAGCTCCGGACAGAAGAATACGTTGGACGACTTGCAAAGTACCATGAGCAGCCAACGTCCAGCCGCAGGCGGCTCGTCTCACACACTCGAAGAAGCTGGCAAACATCAAGAGGTCCGCTCAAACGCGCCCAAAGGTCACCTCGTTTGCGTCACGAGAGCCGAGACACCCTCTGACAACCGCTTCAGCCCTCTTTCAAAGGCTGGGCATCCTTGACCGACTGCTCACACCCATGATCATAATATGCATGGTCGCGGGTGTGCTGATCGGCGAGTTCGTACCCCGGGTACAGCCCGCGTTCGACACAGTCCAATTCAACAGCGTCTCAGTCCGTGAGCAGCCCCTCCACTTGCTACGAGTAAGAGGGACGTGATCTCCTCTCTCTCTCAGCCATCGCCATCGGACTCATCGTCATGATGTGGCCCATCCTCACCAAAGTCCGCTACGAAGCGCTCGGCCACATTCTGCTCTCCAGAAAGCTTTGGGTACACATGGGCATCAGCCTCGTCCTGAATTGGGTCCTCGGCCCCTTCGTCATGCTCGGGTTGGCGTGGGCGACGTTGCCGGATCTCCCCACTTACCGCACCGGCGTCATCATGGTTGGGATCGCCCGATGCATTGCGATGGTCATGATGTGGAACCAACTCGCCGGTGGCGACGGCGAGTATTGCGCGCTTCTCGTCGTCGCGAATTCCGTGCTGCAGATCCTGCTCTACTCGCCGTATGCGGTCCTCTTCATCGACGTGATCGGCTCGACCCAGTCGTTGCACCTCCAGTATGGTGCAGTGTCGATTTCGGTGTTGATCGTACGTCTTTTTTTTTGTTTTTTTTTTCGATGTCGTCCACGGGTATATCGCCCCTGATGTCATTCACGCAGTACCTAGGGATCCCGCTGGTGGCAGGAGTGACGACGCGCTTCGCGGTCGTGCACCTGACGTCGAAGCGTTTCCTTGAAGAAGTATTTCTTCCGCGGTTCTCTCCCCTGGCGCTGCTTGGTCTTCTATACACCATCGTCGTCATGTTCGCGTACCAAGGTCATCACATCGTGCAGAACCTGGGCCCCGTCTTCCGCGTCTTCGTCCCGATGATCCTTTACTTCGTCATCATGTGGACGTCCGCGTTTGGCCTCGTATACTGGCTCGCCCGGAAGCAGGAAGCTCAGCGCAGTCGGCCGGCCAACAAGTGGTTCGAGTACGAGGTGGCAGTGGTGCAGGCTTTCACGGCCGGAAGCAACAACTTTGTAAGTGGACCTGAATGAACGCCACTCACGTCGACGAAACCTGATATATCGATATTCTTCGACCAGGAACTTGCGATCGCCGTAGCCATTGCCGTGTATGGCGTGGGTTCTGATCAGGCACTCGCAGCGACCATCGGGCCATTAGTGGAAGTCCCGGTGCTTCTCGCCTTGACCTGGGTAGCACAGCTCCTTCGCACGCGGCTGGCGTGGAATGGGAATAGTACAGCGCCGGTGGACGACGAGAAGGGACGGACGTAACAGGTGGTTTTGCAACATCGCGTTCGCCTCGTCATACCAACACTCCTCCCCAGCGCCTCGATAAATTTTAAAAAAAGAAAAAAAAAGGATTCTCGCCTGTCCTCCAACTCCTCCGACCATACTAAAAGATGACAGTCCGCCGACGGTCAGCTCAGTCACGCCACCTCCATTGACCTCCTTGTGGGGCTCATGTCGTGAGGGCCACTTGGCGGCATATGCTGCAGGGTGAGAGGTGACGTCCCTGGCAATACCCATTGTGGTTAGGACGGAACAGCGTGCGCCCTCGCTCATGACGTGATGGCGATCGCGCTAATCTCTGTTTAACCTTCGCTCTGACACAGGCGAACTAGCATGAACATGGGGAGAATAGAGGGGGAGGAGGAAGGGAAGGGAGTTCAGCGCGGACATCGATATTGGAGGTTTGGGAGGCGGAGTGGAAATGGGATGGCCGCTTTTCGATGAACTTCGGCCCCTCTCGCGATCAATTATTTTTTCCACTTATGACATGGTCATAAGTGAACTCGTCACGTTTTTGTTCTGCCTTTTCTCCGTGCGTGAAAGCGCCAGTGAGAACACCCAGCTAAGCGATGGCATGTGGAATGATAAAGGAACAAATGACATTGTAGTGCATGGCAGGAAATCGTTGGTATGCACAGCCCGGCTCCGAGATAGGGGTTCCTATTTGTAGTAAGAGAATGGGAAAGGGGGTTGATTGACTCGGCTGCGGGATGGACGAGCTTAGCAGAAAATCGACCATGCCTGCACTTATCTTCATTATTGCAGTTGCCTGTTCAGCACCGGAGGGCATTACTGAAATATGATAGATCTATGAGAGATAAATTTGAATAGATTTGGAGATGAAGATGAAGATTTTTTTATGCCTACCCGATGCCCCACCAGCGCGTACTGAACGAAACAGCGGCGCCACCGGGAATGCCAGTACTGTCAGTGTACCCAGGTGAGTCACGTCCCCCTCTTTTCAGCATATATGCCAAGGGTGCATCCTCATCTGCAAGCAATGCTGGTGGTGCGTTTGCGGTGTCATTCCGGTGTAATGTATCTGTATTTTTCTGACGTGATCTTGGCCCCCTCAGAGTTATGAGTTTATGAGCGATCGTTCGATGTGGATGCCATGACGGAACCTAAGCCAAGTGTTGTGACTCCACCACTCGATGTATATATACCTCATGGGAACCCGTGCAACCATCCAATGAGATCATTGCATACTTGATAACGTCGGTAGAACTACTCATCGTAATACTAATCATCGTCGCATTCACTCACAAGAGCGTGCGCGTGTGCATACGAAGAAGGACGCTCCGTTGACAAGCTAAACAAACGTCGAGATCACAGCCTCCGTCGTTGCCAATGCCCGACGACAAAAGGAAACACACGGACGGGTAGGAAGGCCGACGAGACACAACTCGTGAAGTCAGCCGCCTTCTCTGGAACTCCCATCTTACTTGGATGTTCTTGTCAGGAATTCGCGAGCCCCCAACCCCCCAGTGACTATCGAGCTTGATTTTCAGGTTAGAGCGGAAGAGGACTGAAACGCAGTGCGCGCGATCGGGAGTAAAATAGGAGATATTGGGCACGCCACAGTTGGGTCGAGGGGGGGGGGCTCGACTTTGAACAGAACTAAATCATCAGAAAGAATGCATTCCTTTCCACGCCAGCTAACGAGCGTCCCCGTCCCCGTGCCCTCCATCCTCGTCGTCCTCGCCGCCATCTCCGTCCGACCGAGCGTGCTCGCCCAGTCTCAGGGTCAGCCCTACAACTCCTATTACTACGGGTGGTGGTGGCCAGGGCGGATAGCCGCGATCGCCGTCGGTGTGTTCCTCTCCCTCGCGACGCTTTTTCCCCCCCCTCCCACCCCGTCTCAAGTCGCTCAAAATGGGTCGTGTTTTAGGCATCACCGTGCTGGTCCTCATCCTCTTGTCGATGTTGCTCTTCGCCCTCCGCCGCCGCCACCGCCGCCAAGCCAAAGCAGCCACCGCGTCCGGTTTCCCGGTCGGAGTCGGGGAGCCGTACGCGCTCCCGTCTTGGCAAGCGCCACCACAGCCAGGGCAGGTTCCGCCCCCCCCGCCCGACGCAGGGGGGAGCCAGGGATGGCATTACCCAGGGCCGAGCCCCCCCGCGTTCGCTCCCCCGAGCCAGGCGCAGGTGCAGGCGGCGACGCTGCCGCCTCCGCCACAAGCGTATAGGAAAGACGCCCCTAGCGCTGGTGTCGCGAGCGGCGGGGGAGAGCCGAGTCCACCCCCGTATTACCCGGTGAGCTGTCCTTTTCTTTCTTTTTTTTTATTTTTATTTTATTTTTTGGTCGTCGCCTCGCGGCTGGTCTCTCACTCACGTACGTCTTCGTTCATTCAAGCCTGGTGGACCTCCGCCTCCACCATCTGCACATGCTGCGCGTTAGAAGGACGGATTCCTTTTCCCCTCACAAGCCAGCGGCGTGTGATTCCAGCCCCTATCTGACGGATGCTCTGGGAAAAAAAACCCCGCTGCGGCCCGTCTTCATGCTCTCTCTCGCGTCTCTCGCCTACCGATCTTTTCATTCTCTGTGGCGCCTCTCCGAGTTCTCTTGCTCCAATCTCATCGTATATATTCTCCGCATGCTGTATTGTAACATACATACTCTACAGACTATTTCGGACGCACCGTGATGCATCATACACATCTTTGTAGTATCAAGGTTTTTTCCGCCATCTTTGTCCTGCCGAGGCATCGTTCCTCAACTCCAAGAGAATCTTCGTCCGTTCGCACATCCTCCGAGGGTGAGTCCACCCCCTAACCCATCGTTACGCGTCTCGGACGCATGGTGTGTGACTCGAGCGTCGAGATACTTGAGTTTTGAGATTTTGAGGTTTTTTTTTTGGAGACTTGAGCTTGAGGTGCGCGAGGTTCGAGGCTCGAGGCTCTGGATCGATCTTTTTCACCCGGCACTAACTAACCCCGCGAACGAAAGAAAAGATTGCTCAGTGATACGTCCGGTGAGAAATTGCAGCTGTTGTGTGTGTGCATGTTCGCTTGGCACGAACGAACCTCGGGGTGTCGAGAATGCGCACGGGTGCAGTACTTGTTTCAGCGGTTTGAACCTCCTCCGTTTCGTTCGCACGGTGCGTTGACGAGAATTGAACTCGCATCGAACGGGTAGCCGATAGGCGGCTTGTGCCTTCTAGGGATTGAGGGGCTGCAAAGAGGTCGGTGGGACCGCTCGAGCAGTCCTTTTTGTCAAGCGTGCTCGCTCACCCCCAAAGGGATGATAAGATGCCCCATGGGCTCCAACGTTTCACAAAACGAACATCAATCCAGCCGACATCGAGCGCAGCCAACGGTCCGCATGGCTCCACGCCACGCCCTGGGACGACGACCGTTCGTTTTCCCTCGAACGTTCACGTCCAACGAAACGAATCGTGTCCCCCCCCCCCTTGTGGTCACACCTGTCCCCCGTCGTCAGTGATTTCCCATCTGATTCTTTGTCTTCTTCGCGCGCGCTGTGTTCCGGAACGCGCGGCGAACTCGATCGAGTAAGGGTTTATTGGGGCTTCGGAACTGCGTCCACACCCGCTGGGAACGATTGACCTGTGCGGACGGAACACCATCGGTACGTCGGTGACTGGAGATGGGCGGAGTAACGAACGACGTCGTGGAGGGGATGAATCGTATGTACGGTACGTAGCATCGTTCCACACCACGTTCCTACCGTGAAACATGTGCGGGCCGCCTTTTTGCGAGAGCAGTGCACTGACCCTCGTGCTAAGTTACGAAACCGACGAGGGCTTGTCGTCGTTGGTTGCCGACGAGGCTGAATGCAGCCATGTGTGGAAACCCATTATGTCACGCATGGATCTGTTGGAGATGAATGGCAATGGAGAAACTATGCACCGGGATCAATGCTTCACACAGTTCGAATTCTCTTAGCGGCGTGTGGGCTACGGCAACAAGGTATCTCCACTGATGCAGGATCTAATTGGACCGTACCCGCGAGGCTCAGCCGCCTAGGATTCGCGTGAACGCTACAAAAATAAATTGTCGAATAACCGCAGGAAAAGCGTACCGACTTTGTCATGATGGTCGGAACGTCGAGCATTGTCCAACGCGTCGTCGACACGGTGCTTTTGGAATATTGAGGTGGCTGGGGTGTTGATCATCCCAGCCACGGGGGGCGATAGTGAGGCACGTTGACCACGCGGGAATGTCGGAGACAGAGCCGTGCGCGAGGTCGGTACGCGATTGGCTGGGGGTTGCGGAGCATGATGTGTCATCACAGTTGCAACGTGCACGCACCAACAATGCCTCCGCTCAAACTACGGTCGGCCGATCAGGTCAGACCGGCTCTCGTGGGCGGATTCACTGTAATCCAACGAGATGGCGCCGTCGGACCACGAAGAGCTGGCCAGTTGTGTGGCATTATGTAAGGAAAACATGGGACTAATAAATGAGGCAAATAAGCTGTTGAGCGATCATCTTGACGTCGCTTGGAGGCATGACTACATTCGATCAGGGCGGCCGGATGGCGTTAGGATGCCGGCGGAGAAGGGGATCACCCGAAATCGAGTGCGATGCATTCTCAAGCGACGCCAAGGGGGAATCGATCCATCATGCGACGAGCAGGAAGACACTCGACGCATGCAAACACATTCGATGACAGCCGCGATGATGACCAGCGCAACGGAAGCCCGTGATCCCTGATGAGATGTCAGCGGCATGCGACCAAGTTTGAGAGAGACAGGACAGGGCGGCACAGGAGTCGTCCGAGGAGTGCATGGAGATGAGGGCAGGGGTTGCTGGGGCTGTTTACCAGGCGACGTCCCGCGACGCTCTGTCGGAACGGGGTGACGCCGCGATGACAGCAGCCTCAGTCAGGTTCAGCCATCGGCGTCGAATGCTCGCTGGACAGCAGCACATCCTGGAGTGACCGGACTGGCTCCCAGTGCATCGCTGTGCAGGACGGCAGTGCGGGTGCGAGTGGGAAACGCAACAAGCCCAAGGGGAGAACAGCACCCTGCGACCCCCTAGTTCCCAGGGGTCGTTTTCTTGCCCAGAATGGACACTCTGGGCTCATCCGGGGCTCATCCGGAAGCGTTCGACATCGCGATCTGGAAACCCGGATCTGTGTGACAGAATCTGAGGAGCGGCACTCGGAGTAATTCCATGCTGCCAGTGGAAAGATACAACCTTCAAAGTCCCTCGCCCATCCATCCTGCTCGCCGCCCTTCTCTTTGACCCGTACCCCCACCATCTCTTTCTTTTCCCCCTCGTGTCCATCCCCCTCGCAAAATGGGAAGGAGAAAGATCGAAATACAACCCATCACAGTATGTCCCGCTGTCATTGGCTGCAAGCGACTATTCTCGCATCTCCTCCTACCCCGTCGCACTCCATTTTTACTTGCACTCCTCCCTGTTCCATCTTTGTCTTGCATTCGCTAATGGTTTCTTATACATAGCACGAGCGTAATCGTTCAGTCACTTTTTTAAAGGTAGCCTTTCGGCTATTTTTGTTTTCTCCCCGGCTTGGCGCTAATTATTATTATCTCCTCCTCGTCATCGATCCAGCGCAAGAACGGCCTCTTCAAGAAGGCCTACGAGCTCGGTGTTCTCTGCTCGGTCGACGTGGCCGTCATTATATTCGGTCCGTCCTTCTTTTCTTTCCTAATTCGCCCATCTCATTCCCCGTATCTCCAGAGGAACGCACCAGTCATCACTTGAAGCTTTACCAGTACTGCTCCGGTGACATTCATGACATCGTCCAGCGCCATATCAAAGTGCGTCATCCCCCATCAATTCTGAACACACATTTCAACCATCTCCCGCTAGCATGACGGAGAAAAGGACACCCGCACCCCCCACGACTTTGCTAACAACACGAACGCCAAACTCGACGACGCTGGCGATGGCGACGATGACGATCAAGACGACGACGACCCAGAGTCCAATCTACGCGCAGGAAACAAAAAGCGCACGGATTCCAAGCTGAAGCAAGAGTATGGCAATAGCGGCAAACTCGTTTCTCCTGCTGGAGCCGACGTGGGGTTGAACGTCGATGTTTGTATCCAACCCGTGCATGACCGTCATATGCTTAGCCCATTTGTCTAGATGAATGATTACCCTCTGCACAGGCCCATGACTATCCCTCAGCCGCCTATGCCCCTTCACCACTCTGCACAACTCCCTTCGGCAGGTGCCGTTTTATCTCTTCCTATCTCAACGGAAAGACATGCCGCTTCTGGTCGGTCGCTGCCTGCCAACGGTCAACTCAGCTCTCAAAAGAAGCCCCGTCTAGCCCCTAACGTCACTGCGGGTAGCAACCCAAAACTTACTTCTGAGGACTCCATGTATAACGGCTATCTCCCTTCTCCCACCTCCGCCCACTCGCCTAATAACTACCGGCACAATGGCCAGACGTCTCATCAACTGCCTTACAATTCTTACCTTGGCGTCTCTGCCTCCAGTCCACAGCAACCGTTTCTCCCGTCATCATCCTATGACTTTACATCATCGTCACGAGGTGCCTCAATATCACGAACTCCCGGGTACAATCAACGTCCCTCAACTTCATACCCTCAATCTCAGGATCCCCAATTGCAAGGAATATTCCATCCGTTAATGCGACATGGTCAACCTCCCAATGGTTCCAACTCCCGCTCGCAGCAGTCCCCTGACTTGCTTTCTGCGTTCTTGGATAACAACGACGATCATCGACCACCACCAACACAGCCATCGCAATTCGCACCATTAGAATGGCCTTCTCATGCTTCGTCACAACAACCGCAAGCCCCGCCGCCACCGCAGCAGGAGTCAGGTGAGGATGCTTGTCTCCATTCCCCATCGCTGCGCGACTGAGTCATTCGACAGGTCACTCTGGAGATGCAACCTGGCTTGATTTCCTGTCCCACAGTGCACCACAACCTGGCGGACAACAACAACAACTCCACATGACGCTTCCGCCTGCCAACGGCCGAGACGGGCTGTCGTGGGAGCGTGATCGAGACATGGAACACTATACTTCTTCGGAGCGCGGTGGTGGAAACGAGAAGGGCGTGATGAATGGCACGGTGCTGATGTCTCCTCCGTCACGCAAGCGAACACGGGCGGATTCCGTTGCTGACGAGGGCCGACGGCGCTCACCGATCTCGCGGGGTATGGCTGGCGTTGGACAAGACTCGGTAGATCTGAGCAGTGGCTCGCGCGTGCCGGGAATAAAAGAGGAATGACAGTGCATTCGCTTCTACCTTCACCCTTCCCACCCCTCCTTCGCGCTCCCTCACTCGGCGCCGTCGTCGGTGGCTAATTTCATTCATTCCCGATGAACTATTTGACGAAAATATTTCTTTGTTTTTGCGTTATTTGTTTTTTTCTTTTTTTTTGCCTCCTCCCTCTTGACTACTATCACACCCCCACACCAACCCCCTGCCTTCTCTCTCTCTCCGAGAACAGAACACACGTTTTGACAAAAAAACTAATGCTGAGACGGTAGTTTTTGTTTTTTTTTTGTTCGTCGTCGACGGTTTTTCTTTTGGTTGTCGAAAACGAAAAAAAAAGAAAAGATCTGTAATGCGTAGTAGTAGTAGTAGTAGTAGTCAAGGAGTGCAAAAGGACTTTTATTATTTATTTATCTAATTTGCTGACCCCCCACCCCTACCCCCACCCCCCTTGTCTGAGTTCGTCGGGGCGACGGTAACGACAATTCATGAATGGTTAATGGTGTTCACGAGGGCCATTCTTTTTTTCCCAAGCTATGAAGGGCCTCGGAGTGACTTCTTCGTCGCTGAAAAAAATGTTTTCTGAAGTGGTCATTTTGCCTTCTCTAATCCGCCTCGCACTAAGTTGGTCGCTGTGCCCGGGGAGCCCAGCCAAATACGGGCCGCCTGACGCAGCCAATGGATACTTTTGTAAACAACATGTGGGATTGTGAGTAAAAATAAACCTCATCCCGAACTGGATAGAGAAAAGGAGAAAATGTGCGAGATGCCCTGTATATCGCTGTTTGATAGGGAGGTCGAGGGAGGGTGGTTTTTTTTTTTTTTTTTTTTTTTTGGTTTGGGTTAATGGTCGTGAAAGAGAAGAGCTTGCAACAAGCCTGGGTCTGTGCATATATAACACTCCCAGGCATGTCAGAGTGCCAGCAACCAATGGCCTGGATAAGATGGAGGGAGGTGTAAGGAATGGCATTCTGCGCCAAACCTAATCCTGCATAATGCCTTGATGCTCTGATAACACCCTAACCTATCTACTGTCTGTTGAACATGGCCTTACGCACTATGTATAAGTTCATACCCCTATGTAGTTATTTATTTACTACATTATGCAGAACTCCGTTACAGTAGTTAGCAAGTCACATTTGTGACATGTCACACACTTTGTAACGTATATAAGGCTGGCTGCTGTAAGCGCCACAACAGAGAGAGTTCTCTTGACCTCTAACCACTACTTGCTCAGCACAAGTCGTAACCAGGTAAGCCACCGCTTTCCCTACGCACACCTAGCCTGCATCAACAGGTTATGAGCCCCGCTGTACGCGCCTGCCCCATGCGCCCTTAGTGGCTGCAAGGGCATGGCTGCGGTAGCACCTGGTTTGCAACCCGCTGCATCTTTGTGCGGTTGCACAAATCAGCGCTAGATTGTGCTCGTCATTCCATCTCGCTGCATCACGCGCGGATGAATGCTTGTACAATGGACCTAGTTCTATGCCAATTCGCTGCATTATGCGCGGTTGTGCAAACTAGCGCTTTTTTACGCTGACCTATGGCTTATTGCCAGCGCCCTCTGTGGCTGCACCTGTGGCAACACTAGAGTCTAAGAAAGACCCTGCGCGCTCACACTATACCTCAACTAATAGACAATAGATCGAACCAAGAATGTAGGTCAAAACCCACAAGAACTTGACTAGAGTTCTTGGGGCGTATTCATTCATCCTTATATACCAAAGCTACATGGTCCGTGCGCATATGCGCAGCATATTACTAATACTATGTATGATAAGAACGAATATTGCTATTCGCTTGCTATACTTGTTATCTATACTACAAGGTTCAATGTGATTATGTGAAATGGTGAAATATGTGAAGATGTGATATCGTGAAGGTGTGAAGAGGTGTAAAGGTAAGAGGATAGATAATTCCCATGGTCACGTGCATGTTCCCATGGTCACGTGACTGGAAAACGAATATTTACTGAAGGAGCACTCAGCAGCTCAACTTCATAAATATAATGAAAATAAATAT
>JBBPOI010000433.1:0-13886 GCA_038091355.1 Phylloboletellus chloephorus
GCAGGTGCTATACCTGTGACCGTCAGGTGGTCATAACCCTTGTCCCCTTATGCTTGGGGCCCAGCAGACTGTTAGGGGAGTCACCCACTGTGCTAGGACCTAACCCTGGTCACCGGGGAGACTCACATATGCATTAAGAGGGATGCTCTCAAATTGTAAAGCTGGGGTTCAACCCACAGCTGTCTCTACTTAAATACATCCCTAGGGTGGCTGTGCCTGCCAACCCTCTATCCTAAAGATAGCAATAATAGTACATGACATCATACTGATGTCATGGGGATATAAATAAAGGGCCGGACCCATGCATGAGGCATCTAGCCTTACACATGAGGCGCCTAGGCTAAGGCATGCATCAACATGTGCTTGCCTAATGTCCATGGTCTAGAACCTGGGCTAAGGGTTCTTTAGTAATATAATATTAGTAAGCCCAAATGTGACAAGAGTGTCACATCATGTGACAAGAGTGTCACATCATGTGACATCATGTGATGTTACGTCACGTGTTGAGTCATGTGACCTAGTCTGTCACGATGATCCAAGAAAATAAGTAAACAAAGAAATGTTTGTAGAATAATAAGGAAGCGATAATAAAAGAAAAGGAAAATAGTCCCTGCAAGCCAGAGGGTGGACGTCGAGTCCTGTGTTCCTAACAGATGTATTTAAGTAGGGACAGCTGTGGGTTGAACCCCAGCTTTACAACTTGAGGATTAAACGCCTTGATGTGTATGTGAGTCTCCCCGATGACCAGGGTTAGGTCCTGGCACAGTGGATGACACCCCTATCAGTCCATTGGACTCCAGACATATGGAGACAAGGGTTATGTGCACCTGATACACACGGGACTAGCACCCGCCCAATGCTATTTGATGTGCCTGTCCAGCGCTACATAAATTGGATAATGTTGCTGTTCCTCCATAGAGCACTAGGAGGGGTTCCCTGTCACCTTGACAGTGGCGTCTCCAATTGTAGACATTAAGCAGAGTCTGGCACCATCCGTTTCCGGTCTTCAATTATTCTAAAACATCCGATGCTTTTAGGGCTGTGGGGACTTTGTCCCTAGTTTGGATTGAGTAGTTAAGTAGTTGTACTACAAGAGCATCATAGACATCATGCAGGTTTAGGTTTAGTGCATGAAGCTATTCCTTACAGAGAGTATCATCCCTTTTATAAAATTCTTATGTATCATCTATATATGTATATTTTCACACACGCTCGCCTTTAGAGCAGTCAAGGGGGTATTGTCTCTTCTTGATGAATACATTTTATATCAAACGTAGCACATAGGTATTGGTTGTCATTGCCAATACCATTGCCAAAGAAGACGAGGATCAAAGTCTCCTTGAGAGTCCCTTTGAAAGATAGAGGACAGTAGAGGAGAGGACATTCCTCAAAATTACATCACTTGACGACCTTGCTGATCAGCTCGGCAGATCACACGCCTTCTCCAATCTGCCTTCCCCCATCCATCCTCTAGCTTCCACAATGTCAGAAAACAAGATCGCCGATTCCAGTCTCTGGGATGGTGAAAAGAAGACCTTCCATGCCTGGTGGGTCAAAATTAGATTATGGGTCAATTGCCAGCAATGGCAAGACAACAAGGTCTGGATGGTAGCTGTCCTTTTTCACATGGAGAAAAAGGCGCTACAATTCGCCCAAATCACTCTGGAAGGTGCTTTGGATGAAGAAGATAGCAAAGGGCTAGCAGCCTGACCAACCTGGAAGACTCTCCAGGATGATATCAAGGAAAACTTCCAGATCGATCAGTCACAGCAAGAGTTTCTGTGCAAACTGGAGGGCCTCCAGCAGGGCTTACAAAAAATTGCTGACTTTATCCAGGAGTCTCTCCTCCTAAAGAGGAAATCGGACATTGAGGAGCATCATGCCCAATCTCTACTGAAAAAGGCGGTAGAGTTTAAGGTCTATCAGCACCATATGCTGAACAACGACAAGCCTGACCATTGTGCCCAGCTGGCTAGTGAATACATCGAGATAGGGCATGCGTTTGAAAAGATGAGTTTCGAACAATCATCAAACCAGGGGCGGTCCTGGCATCAACCGCAACAATCAAAGCCCTGGTTCACGGCAACCAGAACACACACAATCTGGGGTTGGCGCTCCCATGGACATGGACTGGCCCATACGGGCACTGGTCCTGTGCTATAATTATGGCAAGAAAGGTCACATGGCACAGGACTGCTGGTCAAAAAGACCAATCTCCCAGGAGAAGCTTCATGCTCTCCTTTTGTAGGAATTGATCCCCCCTGCACAACCCTCCACACTGGTCCCCACTCCAGCTAAAGTGGCAAGGCCCCTTCTCCAGATTCTGACTATAGGGGCTAAGCAGGTATATATGTCAAAAGAAGCCGAGGCCTATTGGTGTAACAAGTCGCTAGACCTGATCCACAGGGACTCCACTACTACACTAAAGGGGAGTACTAAACCCCAATAGCGACTAGTACAAAGTGCAACCTTTCGCAGTAAGGTGCAGACTGGTAAGGAGAAAGTAAGAAAAAGACCAGTCACTAACACCGAAGTGCTAGCAAGGGGCCCTGAAGACTACAACTAACTAAATCACGCTCACGCCCTAGCTACTACTCAATGGACTTGATGCCGAAGCAAACAAGTGGATTAAGCTGGGGATTAACTATGATACATGGTTCTTTATATACCCCAGACTACTGTGCACGGACCAAGCTGTGTGTGGGAAATAGAAGATTCTAATCAGAACACATGTCAAACATGTGTGAAATAGAAGCGTAAATAGAAGCAGTAATTAAGGAGGCTGTACACCTCATGTATTTTAATAAAGCGGAGATTAAAAACACGCGTTAGGTCACGTGACATGCTTATGTAATAACTAAGTATTATGCCAGGTCAAGCGTTCGATCCTGGCCAAGTCCAATTCTTTTACTGTAGTGGCATTTGTCCGTATAGGAGAGGCAACATGTTTATAACAATTGGAGGAATTGGCTCGCAAATGAAGCTAAGGCAAAAGCAGCTGAAGCTTTAAAAGGAAAAGGTTGGGAATAGGGATGGGCTGTCCTCGACCCCCAATTGTAAATAATTTGGACTATTTATGTACTTCTATAAATTCCGACAGGAAGTCCCACACGGACTTGGCCATGGAATTAAAATATATGGTGCTTAATTCCCTCCATAATAAAAAAGAAAAAATAGAACAAGCTCCATCAGTATGCGTAAGACCTGTCGGGTCTGAAAGACAGGAAATCAACCTGGATATGACAATATTATTTCAGGATAAGCATAATTCCTGAAGAAAGAAAGCAGTAAGAATGCTTCTAGACTCTGGAGCAACCAATACGTTCATTGATCGGGACTATTGTACAAAGAAAAATATTCCCATGATCCGTACAAATCAGGCATGGAAAATCTTTAATGCCAACAGATCACAGAATGTTACCGGTCAAGTGACTCATAAGGTCTCACTGGTCATGGGACATAATGGTAACATGGAAACAGCTGATTGAGACGGCATAATGCGATGGTAAACTGGATTTCTAGGGAAATAGATTTCATCCAATGTTCTGGTCACTGCCACATTTGGGAGGAGATTCTGCAGGTAAGGTCAGTAGAGAAAGATGCTGATCTTAAAAAATTAGTCCCTGAAGAGTACCATGAGTTCCTGGATGTCTTCTCAGAAAAGGAATCAGAATGGTTACCTACTAGAAAACCTACTAGAAACCCATGAGATCATGCCATAGATCTCAAACCTGATTTTGTACCTAAAAAGGGTCAGGTAATTCCTTTGTTTGATATCGAATTCAACAAAGTAAGGGACTTTGTCACTACCCAACTGGAGAAAGGTTACATACATCTACATCCTTCTAAATCTCCTCAAACAGTCCCTGTCTTTTTCATCCCCAAGGAAGATGGAAAGAAACGTCTAGTAATGGACTATCACAGTCTAAATGAGGGAATGATAAAAAATGCCTATCCGTTACCTCTTATCCCTCAGTTAATCAACAGATTGAAGGGATGCGATAAGTTCACAAAAATGGACTTGCACTGGGGATACAACAACATCCGTATCAAGGAGGGTGACGAATGGAAGGATGCCTTCGTCACTCCAATTGGTGCCTATGAGCCTACCGTCATGTTCTTCAGAATGACAAACTTGCCATCCACGTTTCAACAGATGATGAACAATATCTTTAATAACATGGCAGAATACGTCATCATTTTCATTGATGATCTCATGGTCTTTACGAAAGGACTTTCTGACAAGAAACATGACAAAATAGTCAGGAAGGTTCTAAAGAGACTTTGTGAGAATGATCTTTACGTCAAACCAGAGAAGTGTACCTTTAAGAAGGACACGGTAAACTTTTTGGGTATGGTCATCAGACACAATGGTGTTGAAATGGAAAAGGAGAAGGTTAAAGCTGTCCTGGATTGGCCTATGCCTACCAAGCTCAAAGGCATGCAGAGCTTTTTGGGATTAGCTGTTACGGATGGTACATTTTACTATAATTTTTCATTATTTTTCTGAACACTTTCGCTCACTGGCGCAATTCATCAACGAATTGCACACCACTCAGTGACACTTATGCTACACTTTTCTTTAGGATCAGGGATCTTCCCTGGATCTTTCCTTATGCTCACACAGCCTTCCTTCTTTCCGTGCTGTGCCCAGCTATGTTTCATTTACCGAGATCTCGGTAAGATCTCGTACATGCGTATACCTCATGCCTTTCATCTCCAGTGATGCAACCTTAACGCCTCACCTCTTACATGCACTTTTAATCTCCGTTGGGACTATGCCACAGCCTCAGGGCTGTTCTGCCACTGCCTCATGTATGCTTCATGTTCTTAATTTCTGCCCCACAGCCTTGTGGACTATGCATCTCTTTATAGTAATATTAACCAAACATGTACATACAGTAGAATAGTATATAAGGCTGAAGGCGTCACCAGAGAACTTCAGTCAAGTTCTCTTGGTCTTTCCTCATCACACAGGTCAGGGGATAGATTTGCTCCTAGACATTTACTCTCTCTCTACGCTTTCTCGTCACTAGTGCAGCAGCTCAGCGGATCCGTTCCTTTCTCCAAGGGTCTTTGCTTTTGGGTTGTTTCATTAGAACTTGACTGCCCTATGCTTCTCTCCAACGGGGGACAAGTGCGATTTTAAGAAGTAGCCTATTTCTATTCTACGCTTACTTCATCTAGTGACGCAAAGTGCAAGTACGCTACGGTCCTTGACTACACTAGGGATATACTTACGCAATGGCCTAAGTGCCCTTCTCACCAGAGCTAGAACGATACTCGGTCGGGTTATCAGTGTAAGGAATAGCTACATGCGCTAAACCTAAACCCGCATGTTGCCTATGACGCTCTTGTACTATAAGTACTTAATGACTAATCAATAACCAAACCAGGAACATAGTCCCCACGGCCCTAAATGCGACGGGCGTCTTAGAATATCTGAAGACCAGAAAAGGACAGTGCCTGACTCTCTTTAACGTCCATAATCGGGGATGCCAATGTCAAGGTGACATGGAATCCTCCTTAGTGCTCTATGGGAGACCAGCAACATTATCCATGCTTATAGCGCCGGACGAGCGCATAATACTAGCATTGGGCGGGTGCTATACCTGTGTGCGTCAAGTGCACATAACTCTTGTCTCCTTAAGCCTGGAGCCTGGCTAATTGATAAGGGGTGTCACCCACTAGTGCCAGGACCTAACCCTGGTCATCGGGGAGACTTATATGCAATGAGGGGTAATAAACCAAGTTGTAAAGCTAAGGGATCTACCCCTAGCTCATCCCTACTTATATATATCTCCAGGGGGCAGTGTACTAGCCACCCTCTATCCTAGAGATAGCAAATATAGTACATGACATCATAGTGATGTCATGGAGATATAAATAAAAGGGCTGGCCCATGCATGAGGCGTCTAGCCTCACACATGAGGCACCTAGGCTAAGGCATGCATCAACATGCCATTGCCATAAGTCCATGGTCTAGAACCTGGGCTAAGGGTTCTATGAATAAGAATATTAGTAAGCCAAAATGTGACAGGAATGTCACATCACGTGACATCATGCATGACTGCATGATGTTACGCGAAGCGTTTCCTGCTATCCTTGACGCAGAAAGGCTGACTCTAGACGGGTGATACTCACGAAGAGACTGACGTCCGCTAGGGCACAGCGACTAAGTAGGATCAAGAGTGAAGGCTTGATGAGCCTAGGTACGAAGGTCAAAGGCAAAGAGAGCCTTGGTGCAAGATCGAGGAGGCTTGGAGGAGCGTCCGAGGATCAAAGGACTTCGATATAGACCGAAGGATTGCAAGAAGGTACGCTTGTATTGCGTAGATCAAGAATGGAGAAATATGTACAGGCAGCTCCAGTATTTATACGAAAGTAAGCTGCGCACGGACCAAGATAACAATAGTGTTACTAATCGTGGATGGTCATGGAATGTGGTAGAAGAATTAGTAACACGAAGACGGAAATGAAAAGGAGAAGCAAAGGATGAAACCCTTACTGAAACATGTAAGAGGAAAAGGTTCAGGATTCAGATCATACCTAGACGTATCTGAGATCTGTCAAATAAAGCTAATAAAAGAAATGTGAAACTAAAGGACGAGGAGGTCAAGGTAACCAAAGAAAAACTTCGACAGTATAGGAAGAAGTCAGAGCGAAGGAGAAAAGGGCGCTCTGCCTGCTAGACTGATGATCCTCCCAAAGGACTTCCACCAGGTTTCAAGCTGTGTGCGGGAATAGGAAAACGCGACGACGAACTTCTCAAGTCCTTCCGAAGGATTCCTCAAGCTCTGTCCAAATGCGAGGAGGGGAGTGCGTAGACACGAGCCACGCGTCGAATATGCTCTGGTTCTTGAGGAGCGAGAGGTTGCCTTAGAGGGGAGAAAGGGGTTCGGCCCCGACTGCTCTAAAGGTAGCGAGTGTAGAGAAAATGTACGTAAAATCGGGAAACCCGACTGCCCTAAGAGTGTGGGTAAAATGAAGAAAATAGACTGTAAAGCGACAGTGTGCAAGCAGTGATTCGGTGTGACTCAACACCCTACGTTCCAGAACGCAGACCCCCAGTGGTGCACTTTCTGGGCTATGAGCAACTTTATCCTTATTTGTACGGCAGACGACCATATAAGATAGTGTGGGCACGATGCTAGTCCAGCCTACTTCACGCATAGGATCCTTTATCCCCTTAGGTCTGGGGCCCGACCAATCGTTTTAAGTCTGATCAAGACTATTGAGCAGCGACGAGAAGAGGTTAAATACACGTGAGCGTGGAGGGTAAAGAAGAAGTCAAGTTCTAATGTGGCAATCCTAAAGCCTAAGAAAGTCCCTGGATGCTCACACTAAACCTCAACGAGTTAAAACAATCGATCGAACCAAGCTGTAGGCGTTAACCGACAAGAACTTGACTAGAGTTCTTGGGGTGCTTTTATTCATCCTTATATACTATAGCTACATGGTCCGTGCACATATGTGCAGCGTATTACTAATACTATGTATGATAAGAGCGAATATTGCTATTTGCTTGCTATACTTGTTATCTATGCTACAGAGTTTAATGTGATTATGTGAAATGGTGAAATATGTGAAGATGTGATATCGTGAAGGTGTGAAGAGGTGAAGAGGTAAAGGGGTGGGTAATTCCCATGGTCACGTGCATATTCCCATGGTCACATGACTAGAAAATGAATATTTTAATGAAGGAGCGCTCAGCAGCTCAACTTCATAAATATAATGAAGATAAATATTGACCACCAAGACAGGGGCTAAAAGCGAGCGCACAGCAGCTCAAGCTTTGTGTTTCTAACATCTTCTGCCATTTCACACACTGGATCACCTTGCTCCTATTCATATCTTGTTTCCATGACCTCCGTGTTAATTCCAGCCATTATCCGGGCTATTGCTCCATTTTATTCATACGATCTGATTCATCATATTTTGGCCTATAAATCTGTAGCGAAACGGGTCCTCATGGTGGCTGCTCCTCTCAAGGAGGAGTTCCGAGTCATTCGTTGATTACTGGACCACCCGCTCGCAGGTTTACCTGACTTACCACCCCAACCACCAGATTTCACTCTGGGCATCCGTTTCACTCAAGAATTGTCTGATGCCCTAGACCTCGATCCTGCTAAGTGGTTATGGCCCAACGAACTCAAATTAGTCTGATGGATAGTCCAGATCCACAAGAAAGCCTTTGCTTGGGTTCCTACTGAGCAAGGTAGACTTTATGAATTGTTACGCGAAGCGTCTCTTGATACCTTCGACGTAGAATCTGAAACTAGACGGGCGATACTCACGAAGAGACCGACATCCGCTAGCGTTCAGCGAGGGAGGTAAGATCGAAGAGCAAGGGCTTGGTGAGCCCTGGAACGAAGATCAAGGGCTTGGCGAACCCTGGTACAAGATAGATGAGTGGGAGTAGCCACTCAAAGACGCGGGACTTCGATGGAGGTCGAAGGATTACAAGATGAATACGCTTGTATTGCGTAGATCAAGAATGAAGAACAAGTACAAGCGGTTCTAATATTTATACCTAAAGGACTAGCGCACGGACCAAGATAAAAGTAATACCGTGACACCAAAGATAGCAGATCAAGGGATGGAACTCGTTCTGAAACATGTAAGAAGAACGAGGGTAGAAACCTTGTCTGAAACGCGTAAGAGAAACAAGGGGAGCGAACCCTGTCTGAAACATGTAACAAGTAAAGTTTAAAGATCCAGATCGTACCTGGACGAATCTGAGATCTGCTAAGTGAATATTAAAATAAGACTTCAAAGGTAAGGGGTGAAAGCGAAGGAAAATTGTAACAACATGCACACGCAGTTAGAAGAATCTACAGTAACCTTGAAACCCATCTTCTATCCGTCATGCGTCAACTAGGACTACCCCCGTTTCTCCTTGACCTCGATCACTACCTCGCTGAACTTACACGTCGTCCTGCATCCGTATCTTCACCAGATCACGACACTTCCCCTTCTGCACTTCATACCGAAGCTTGGTGGACTGGAGGACATGGTCATATCCCTCTGCCACCTCACCACCCTCGGTATAACGAAGCCTGCTATGAATGTCGCCATCTAGGACACGTGCGTATTCATTGTCAATATTATCAATGTCCTACTTGTCAGCGATTTCACCCGGGTTATTCTCCCTATCACTGTCCATGTCGTCGTCCTCCTCCCCCTATTCGTCAACAGTCCTCCTCGTCTTCGTCTTCCTCTAGTCCTGGAATTCCTATTCCTCCTCCTCGTCGCCGTCTCTCTCGTCCTCCGTCGTTTCTTCATGCCAGATCTCCATCTCCCGATATGGATATGACGACATCTACGATGAAGTTGCTTGGGCCAACATTACGGGATCTGTGGCAACACTAGAGTCTAAGAAAGACCCTGCGTGCTCACACTATACCTCAACTAGTGGACAATAGATCGAACCAAGGATGTAGGCCAAAACCCACAAGAACTTGACTAGAGTTCTTGGGGCGTGTTTATTCATCCTTATATACTAAAGCTACATGGTCCGTGCGCATATGCGCAGCATATTACTAATACTATGTATGATAAGGGCGAATATTGCTATTCGCTTGCTATACTTGTTATCTATACTACAAGGTTCAATGTGATTATGTGAAATGGTGAAATATGTGAAGATGTGATATCGTGAAGGTGTGAAGAGGTGAAAGGGTAAGAGGGTAGATAATTCCCATGGTCACGTGCATATTCCCATGGTCACGTGACTGGAAAACGAATATTTACTGAAGGAACACTCAGCAGCTCAACTTCATAAATATAATGAAAATAAATATTGACCACCAAGACAGGGGCTAAAAGCGAGCGCACAGCAGCTCAAGCTTTGTGTTTCTAACAGGATCTCCAGGATATTCCTAAGTTTATTTCTTCGTTGGTACTCAGAGGTTAGTCGGGGGTAATGTTACAATTTTCCTTCGCTTTCGCCCCTTACCTTTGAGGTCTTATTCCCACATTTACTTAGTAAATCTCAGATCCGTCCAGGCACGATCTGAATCTTCAAACTTTACTTGTTACACATTTCAGATAGGGTTTCCTCCTCTTGTTCCTCTTACACGTTTCAGACAAGGTTTCTACCCTCGTTCTTCTTACACGTTTCAGAACGAGTTTCATTCCTTGATCTGCTATCTTCGTTGACACGGTACTATCTTCATCGTGATCTGTGCGTTATCTCTCAGGTATAAATACTGGAACCGCTTGTACTTGTTCTTTATTCTTGATCTGCGCAATACAAGCATATTCATCTCGTAATCCTTCGACCTCCATCGAAGTCCTTTGTCTCTGAGTGGCTACTCCCACTCGTCGATCTTGCACCAGGGCTCGCCAAGCCCTCTACCTTTGTACCAGGACTCCTCAAGTCCTTGATTTCGCTCCAGGGCTCGTCAAGCCCTTGCTCTGGGATCTTCCTTCTTCACTGAACTAGCGGACGTCAGTCTCTTCATGAGTATCGCCCGTCTAGTATCAAGCTCTACGTCGAAGGCCTCAAGATACGCTTCGCGTAACACTGATTCCTTCTCTGAAAAAACGTCTAAGAATTCGTGGTATTCTTTTGGGACTAAGTTTTTTAAATCAGCATCTTTTTCTACCGATCTAACCCGTGGGATCTCCTCCCGACTATGGCAGTGACCGGAACATCGGGCGAAATCTATTTCCCCGGAAATCCAGTTTACCCTCAGCCAATCGTATCCGACAACGATGGGGTGAGTTTCTAGTTTTGTGACGTAGAGGTCAACCGTTTCCATGTGACCATTGTGTCCCATGACCAATGAGACTTTATGAGTCACTTGACCGGTAACGTTCTGTGATCCGTCGGCATTAAAGATTTTCCATGCCTGATCTGTACGAATCATGGAAATATTCTTCCTTATACAATAGTCCCGATCAATGAACGTATTGGTTGCTCCAGAGTCTAGAAGTGTTCTAACTGCTTCCCTTCTCCAGAGGTTATCCTTATCCTGGAATAATATTGTCATATCCAGGTTGATTTCTTGGCTTTCAGACCCGACAGGTCTTACTCGCGCTGACGGGATTTCTTCTAATTTTTCATTTTTATTATGGAGGGAATTAAGCACCATATGTTTTTCTTCCGTGGCCGAGCCCCCTATTGGAATGTGTAGAAGTACAAATGTTTACATTATTTACAAGTGGCCGGGGACAGCCCGTCTCTACTCCCAGCTGTTTCCTTTTAAAGCCTCAGCTGCTTTTGCCTTGGCCTCACTTGCGAGCCGATCCTGCCAATAGGCTTCGGCTTCTTCCAACATGTATACTTGTTTCGCTCCTGTAGTCAGAATGGGGGGGAGGGGCCTTGCCGCTTTAGCCAGAGCGGGTGCCTGTGCAGGAGTGGTCATTTCCTGCAGTAGGAGAGTGCGAAGCTTCTCCTGAGAGATTGGTCTCTTCGACCAACAGTCCCGTGACATGTGACCTTTCTTGCCACAGTTATAGCACAGGACTGGTGCCCATACAGGCCGGTCCATGTCCATGGGGGTGCCAACCCCAGGTTGTGTTCCGGTTGCCGTGAACCGGGGCTTTGATTGTTGCGGTTGGTACCAGGACTGCCCCTGGTTTGAAGACCGTTCGAAACTCATCTTTTCGAATGCTCACCCTATCTCGATATATTCTCTGGCCAGGGCAGGGCAATCCTCTGGCTCGTCATTGTTCAGTGTGTGATGCTGATAATTTTTAAAGTCCACTGCTCTTTTCAGTAGACTTTGGGCATGATGATCCTTAATGCCCGATTCCCGCTTAAGGAGGAGGAACTCCTGTATGAAATCAGCGATTTTTCGTGAGCCCTGCCAAAGGCCCTCCAATTTGCGCAGAGACTCTTGCTGTGACTGATCAATTTGGAAGTTTTCTTTAATGTCAGCCTGGAGAGTCTTCCATGTTGGCCAGGCTGCCAATCCTTTGCTGTCTTCTTCGTCCAAAGCACCTTCCAATGTGATTTGGGCGAATTGTAGTGCCTTCTTCTCCATTCAAGAAAGGATGGCTACTGTCCAGACCTTGTTGTCTTGCCATGTTTGGCAAGCGACCCATAAACGAGTCTTGACCCACCAGGCATGGAAGGTCTTCTTTTCACCGTCCCACATTCCGGGGTCGGCGATCTTGGTTTCCGACATCGTGGGAGCCGGGGAGTGAATGGGGGAAGGCAGGTTGGATGAAGCATGTGATCTACCAAACTGGTCAGCTAGATCGTCGAGTGATGTAATCTTGAGGAAGTTTCCTCTCCTCTACTGTCCCCTATCTTCCAAGGGAACTCTCAAGGAGGCTTTGATCCTTGTATTCTTCGGCAATGACACCGGCAATTGACAACCAAGTGCCTATGTGCTACGTTTGATATAAATTTGTATTTTATCAAGAAGGGACAATACCCCCTTGACTGCTCTAAATGTGAGCGTGTGTGAATTTGTACATATTTAGATGATACATATGAATGTTTTAATAGGGATGATATCCTCTGCCCTAAATGTGCAGGAGAATAGAAGCGAAGACCGTAAGCCGATGGTGCAGAAGTTGTATTTTCGCCTTTCTTCAAGACGTCTGGCCAAGGTGACCAGCGACCTCCCCTAGTGTACTATGGGGAACCAGCAACTTTATCCTTGTTTATCGAGCGCCGGACGAGCACCAATTTTACCGGATGTACAGGTGGTATGCCTGCTAGCGTAAAGTGCTAGAGTCTCTTGTCTCCTTGACCCTGGAGCCCGGGTGGTGCTATGACAGCTTAATCCAAGTGTTACAGATCCTTAGACCTGCACCACAGGGACTCCACTAGTCTAACTACTTGGGCGCACTAAACCCCAATAGACTTATACAAAGGTGAGCGGTTTTACAGATAACCGTCGAACTGGCAAGGAGAGGGAAGAAGAGAAAGAGATAGAGGTTACACCGAAGTGATAACCCAGGCCTCTGAAAGGTAACTACTTATCTAGGCAGTCACCCAATCACACAAGCTACTAACTACACCTAATGGACCTGCTGTTGCGACTTGCAAAACAAGGCTAACCCTACGAGTTAGACTAGTGGCAAGGAGTGATGCCAAAAGCCAATGGCGCGAATTACTACCCTAAACTACTTGTACCATAATGTGAATGTATGGTATGTGTACGTAACAAATTCAATAACAAATATAGCTACTGTAATGTAACACTCTAAAAGCGTCGAGTGTATGAGAAGATAAGACCGTAAAAGGACGGTGCCTGATCCTCTTTAACGTCTATGAACAGAGACGTCCGTGTCAAGGTGACAGGAAACCCTCACTAGTGCACTATGTGAGAACAGCAACTTTATCCATATTTATGAATGCCGGACAAGCATATAAGATAGCATTTCAGCGGGTGCTAGTCCCGTTCACGTCAGGTGTGAATACCCCTCATTCCCTTAAGCCTGGGACCCGGCTATTCATTTAAAGTCTGAACTAGAGTATGGGATGCGCTTGTTACAAACGCTCAATGGTGCATACCCCTATTTTCCATTTTCGCTCTCGTCAATAACTTAGCTAACCCACAGGAGGACATTCCTTTACAATCACCTTTGATACTAAATGGGGGATAACCTTTATCGCTCCCTTCCCTCCTGCAAACTGTTAGAAACACAAAGCTTGAGCTGCTGTGCGCTCGCTTTTAGCCCCTGTCTTGGTGGTCAATATTTATTTTCATTATATTTATGAAGTTGAGCTGCTGAGCGCTCCTTCAGTAAATACTCGTTTTCCAGTCACGTGACTGTGTGAACATGCACGTGACCATGGGAATTATCTATCCTCTTACCCTTTCACCTCTTCACACCTTCACGATATCACATCTTCACATATTTCACCATTTCACATAATCACATTGAACCTTGTAGCATAGATAACAAGTATAGCAAGCGAA
>JBBPOI010000434.1:1174-13878 GCA_038091355.1 Phylloboletellus chloephorus
ATCCTTGATGAAGAGCAGGTAGGGGAGCCGCCTTTCTCAGTGGCAAAGTTTGCGACCTCTTCCTTTTCCGATCAGCTCCGACCGTCTCGTCGTCGTCGTCGTGGGGACAAAGGTACTCGATCTCGGTCGCTTATCCTTCACCCAATCCCTGAGGGGGCATCGCGTCGACCAGCAGCGTAGAAGAAGAAAAATACGATCGCTTCGTCTGAAAAAATAAAAAATAAAAAAAACAATTGGATATGATATCCATGGCATTGTCGACGAGGCATCTGTCGAACTGGGTTTTAATAATATCAATATCAATATCTCGGGGGCGAGCAGCCTTTGCATCCGCGATATAAAAAAAAAAAAAAAGGAGACGTGCGATCGGGGAGGCACACACCACCCCCCGACAGAATATGAAATAATCGTTTTCCTGTCGCTCATTGATTTTTGGGCAGGGCGGAGCGCTTACACCTCGTCGATGGCGATAAACAAGCGCGAACATGCAAGTTCGTGCTGAGACTCATCTCGATGGAGACTGGTTGGATCTGTCTGTGGTCTCGAGAACGTGGCCGTCGGTCTGTGTTTCAGAGCTCAGTGAGACACCGACACCCTCGCAGACTGAATACTAAGCCACTCATCTTTTCTGAGCCATCCAAAAAGGCATGCTCTAGTGTCACAATCGGCGCAGCCACATGTAGTGAACGCGCGGTACGAGAACCCGAATTATTTCTCTACACTACACTACACTACACAGTAACCTTACAGTGGTGCTGGTCGAAAGGGTATCTCCGCAAATGAAAAAAAATCCATTCCCAGCGAGGTCGGCTCAGACACCACCCCGATAAACCTTCATCTTTCCCGCTCCTCCACGCACGACCATCTCCCTCCCGCTCCTCAACCCCTTCCCTTCCTTGCACGCATTCCTCCAGCGCCCCTCTGAGATTCGGTAACATGCCGGCAACCACTCGTCTACTCTCTGTCCCGCTCCGTATCGTCCCTCGCCTTCCGTCCCTCTGGCGTCGTCGTCGAGCCCCAGCACCATCAACGCGACCGCCCTCGCACACAACCACGCATGAACCATCCCTTCCCCAGAGTACCCAGCCGCAACCCACTCCCCAGGATCTGCCGCCCTTGCTCTCCGCCTCCCCTCTGATAGGTTCACTCCCGGTGCAGGCGACCCCCGGCCTGACACAGCGCTCGGGATACGGCCCACCCAGGGGAACTCATCCACCGAGACGCTCAGTACGCCACTCCAGAGAGATTTGACCCTTCCAGCCGCCCACGGACTCCAAGCTCGTCCCCGAGCTCCGGCATCTTCGTCCACCGACTGGGCGGCGGAGACTCCCTCAGCTCCCCAATTGGTAGCTCCGAAATAGACAGGGAGAGCCCCAGACACATGCGCCGCACTGTGCACGTCATACATACCTCTCTTTGCCGGCCCATACGCCTGTCCAGCGTTGGCATCAGTGTCAGGAACAGCCTCGAGGCCACCACCAAACATGAGCTCGTGTTCTCCGACCGGGAGTTGTGTGAGGTAGTCAAAGCCCTTCTTGTTAGGGCTATCGAAGAAGATGTACGATCGTCGCCCCTGGTTCCCCTGTGCGTCGTTGCTCCCAATCTCCTGGAACTGGAGTGCCCTTCCAGGCCGCTGTGCACTCATCGTCTCTCGCACTCTGTACACGACATCTGCAAGACCTGGGACAAGTCCACCAACGTACGCATTCGTGAGATGGACAACGTGCGAGGCGGTCATTGGTCCACGAGGCGTGGTCAAGCAGTACAGGGGGTTTGTGGATGAGGGGCCTGTGATGGACATGCATGGAGTCTGCGTGAAAAGTTGGAAGCTGGGCGGTGTTCTGTTGAGCATGCGTCGGTGAGCATCAACACTTGGAGGCCACCCACTATTTGGGATATTCCTCCAGGAGGCGCAAAAGAATGTTTGTAACGAAACGATAGGGGTGTACCGCACCCGCGCGCGTGGTGATGCACCCTACGGCTAGCGACGACAGATTGTATTTCTAGCAACAACAACGCTCAGAACGAGCACGCATTGAAGCAGTCTACGCACCAATCGTCCCTGTTCTCCTTCCCAAACGTGATATGTGTTGGCTTCCTGTGGCATATCTGCCTTGTAGACCCTCAGTTTTCGCTTTGCCTCCGCAAAAACTGTCTCATCGAAGAAAACGTCTACAGATCGCACTTCTCGACAGTCAGAGTTGTCTATCCCTGCCTCTGCGACCTCGGATAACACTTCCAGATGCGCCAGTCTGAAGCGCATGATCTGCATGGCCGCACGAACGCCTAGACTCCTTTTCAAGTCTTCGTAGTCGTGGTACAGCGGTGGGTTGATGTGCCCTCCATTCCTGAGTTACAACGTCCGTTGCTTCAGTGAGGCTGCATGACCGTCGGCCATACCCTAACCTACCTGCCTGTCGCCCCAGAGCATGTCTCCTGCGCCTCCAGCATGACGATGCTTAATGGTTCACTGTCGCAATCACGATCTTGGTCGATGTCAAGCAAGGTCCTCGCAAACGATGCGCCGGATATTCCAGACCCGAGGATAACTATGAGTGAGCACACATGCGGGGGCGTTCTGACCAGGTTAAGTAGGGAACCCACCAACATCTGCATGAGTAGGGAGGCTATCGCTAGAGGAATGGATAGCGATGGAAGATGGTGGAAACGTCCAGAATGACTGTGTTGGTTCTTGCGTAGGGAATGGAGGGCATGGAGGTAGACCCGGAGCAAGTCCGCGTTTCTCGGGGTAGCCCTGACTGGAACATTGGGTTTGCTGGGGACGTGAAACGCAGTTGCCCATAGTCCGATAGTCCTAGTCACTGAAAGGAGGGTATCAACCTTGATGCACAGCTAGAATGAGGAAGCGCGGACAATGGCCGAGCAGCCCATTCCACGGGGGTAGATATGGGTTTGAGCCACCCAATCGGGACGTGTCTGCAGCCACGCTGGATATGAACGAGCGCCGAGGTCTGTAAGCTGGTTAATTTTGAGGGTGGAAGTCCGTGATGCCGTAATCTTGACAATGTATCTGCTGGCTCGTGATAACAATCGGATAACCCACTCAGCTCCAAGCTCCGGCGACAGAAAAAAAAAACAATTAATATGATTGCAAACACACAAGTGTGGGAGAGAGTTAGGGGGCAGGTTTGAATTGATTAAACAGATGTCTCGTGGAAAACCTGGATGAGGTCTTTCTGAAACCGAGCTAGATACGATACCAGTTCCTCTTCAGGGAGCGCGGAGTGGTCCAAGGCTTGCGTGAGTTGCGAGCGTAGCTTATGTACGTACCTTATTGGTTTGGATGCAAAAGTTCAAAAGGGCAGGACGCACCTTTACGACAGCACGACGACGGATCGCCAAGATAGTCGTCTGACTTTCTTCTTCCCTTCGAGCATGCAGGTCCGCCAGCGCGTTTGCTACTCTCTTACCTTCCTGTATAACGTCGCTGGGCAAATCGGCTAGTTGTGCAAGTTCGAGACCTATTTGAGTTACTATTTGAGTAGCAGGTTCGCCTCGATGAACCGGAGCCAACCATAGTGACCCATCCGTTCAGGAAGACCATCCATAATTCTAGTGTGAGTTAGATTTGCTGCATTAGCAGATCTCCGCCGAAAGCACTTACTTGTACTTGAATACCATGCCAAGGCTCGATGCCGATCTCCGCACACGCTAACGGAGGATTCTTGTCGTCACGAGAGTTTGGAAAACGGCACTCACTGACCTGGATAGAAAGGTGCAGACTGAAATGCTTAAATAGATCTGAAACGCTTTAAGCTAAAGTGAACCTTTACTTTACCACCGAAGGTTGCCTAGAGAGAGTTGTTGACAACTCTTCAAAGTGGCTAAGAAGAAGGGTGAAACGACAAGAGGTATGTGAACGAACACACGCCCACGTTGCGAACAGCACGAAACACTGACGCAAGAAGTCAGCAGAGTCAAATGCGAAGCTTACACCAACTTTGATCTTGATGAGTTCCTCTGCAATGGCGTGTGCAATTCCAACGCCTTCACAAGGAGAGGTGCCACGACCCAATTCATCCACCAGGACAAGCGTTTTAGATGTCGCGAGGCCTATTCCAAAGGTGAGCACACGTTCTCGTGAAAGTAATACACGTACCCAAAATCATAGCTGAGGAAGTCATCTCGTTCGCAAATGTGCTCAGGTTCTTCTCCATGTCATCGTCATTCGACAAGCGAGACAAGATCGCGTCGTGAATGCTGAAAATACAAGTGAGTTTGACAAGGATGTGAAAGCACAATGCGGATAACCCACCGGAAGCTTGCATAGTCAGCAGGAACGAAGCAACCACACATCGCCATGATCACCAAGAGGCCAGTCTGACGAAGATACGTACTCTTCCCTAAAATATATATATAAGGAATGGGTTCCCCTTTTGTCGACATTTGGCGTACCGGACATACTAGCGATAAAAGGCTCAGTGACCCTCTCGCAGACGGAGGGCTGTACTCACTTCGGGCCGCGAACGATCTGGAAGTGAGAAGCATCACAGCAGTAGATGTCATTCGCAACCAATGTCCCGGCAGCATGGACGGTTTCGAGAATCGGGTGGCGACCGGATTTGACGGCAAGAGTACCTGTAAACTCTGGGCGGACTGCATGATCGCACAAGTCCATCAATATAAACTACTCGCAACAGCAGTAGGCAATCACCATAGTTTCTCACTACGACGTCCATCAACACTGACTCGCAGATAACGAGTCACTGCTCACTAATAGAAGCATGTGCAAACGACCAAAGGAGGTCAATCAAGGCCACCTGTTCAAATTGAGAATTATGGACACGATGAGGGAGAAGGTACCTACCGCTTCAGACGCAGTATATAGGGCACCAGAGTGCGACAATATCTCAGCCACCAGTTCTTGGATAATTCTGGAGGTGCGGTTCAGCACACCCAGCTTTGAACGGATGAATGCTTACTTGTCACTGAGAATCAGTGTCTCGTCAAGCGCGTCCTTCATCCGTGCATTCATCTTCTTCTAAGAGTTGTTGGTGCGTAAGTCGCTTCGACGCAAGGGAGGGTACATACCAATTCCAAACTTGAGAATAGCCATCTTCCCTTCTGTGCCGAAACGTTCAAAAAACCCTTGGGAAGCTCTCCTTCCAATTCGTCTTTCTTCAGTGCAAAAATGAAACCACTCTCTTGGTAGACCAATGTCATCGCTAAACCGTGCTTCTCCGATAATGCGGTGTTCAACTGGTATATATCGCCAATGTTCTCCTTGAAGGTTTCTCGTGCGACGTCGAGGAGACGGTTACGGTTAGCCTGAATAAGGTTGGAGGGCTCGTCCAATTCGAACCTCGAACGTCTCACCTTCACTGCATATACTCGGGCATTGACAGCTGAGAGACCGCCCTGAAATGGAACAATGTCAGCAGGCGGACCAGCGCTCCACATAGTGCAGAACCTTGTTGGGGCCGACTTCGTCATTCAAATTGTCGGTAATGAGGTCTGTGATAAGGGCAAGACGGTTGTCCGAGATCATCTGAACGGCAAACGAGCTTGAGGTTGAGTTCGCATCAGCCATCTTGATGCGCATACCTCGTGGACAAGTTGTAAGAGCTGAGATCTGCTATTTGCCAATGATTTCTGCAAGTAAGGCAGGCCGCGAATGACACTCTGAAGACAAAGTATTTGGGAGACTCGAGCGGACGCGGACTTTGCGGCGTTCGATGGGCGAACTTCAAATGCTGCAAGCTGAACGATAAAGGGCGTGAACTACCGTCTGGTGGGACGAGGCTACTCCTCTGACCGATGATATTAACCTATCAAAGTCCAGCTTGTTGAGATACTTGAGTGCGTCTCGTATGACAGAGAACTGATCTTCATTCCGAACTAGCTCTGCATGATGAATCAGGAAAGAAGAAACACGTGATAAAGGGACATTGAATTACCTGCTACGGCTTCGAGACGGGCATTTATAGCCTCAAGCCCTGGGGGATTGAAGTGTTCGACATGCTAACGGGCGGTCACAAACGACCACAGTGGGAATCTAAGTACCTGTCAACGGAGCCAGGATATTCGTACGCAATAAGCGAGAAGCCATAGCAGTGTACGTATGATTGAGAACCCTGCAGCCAAACGTTCAATAAGTAAAGCACCACGCGGATGGATTATCCTACCCAAAGAGTGTGTTTGACGATCTCTTGTGGGTAACGCCTTTAACGAGTTCCAGATTTCTCGCTGTCTCTGGGTCTATCATCATCGTACCCTCAACGGATGCGTAGCGAATGCGCAGAGAACACGGTGAAAACCGAGTATTCAGGCGGCTTTCGGAACACTTGAACAACGCACACGCAGCAGAAAGCGCATAGTACCTGTCACGTGTCGATGTTAGCGGAGCACACACAACTGAGACGCATATAGGCTGCATTGCACTTGTCTGACACAGAAACGAGCGTGGCTGCCCGTTCGTCGTTTTCGACGCATAATTGGGTGATGAAGTCCATCCCTGCGGCGGGTTACGACGAGATGCAAGAATCGCTAGTACGCGAACGACACACCTGCCCCGTCGTTCCAATACTTCCTTGAGACCGGGTCTACAGGAACGTTAGGAAACTCCTCCATAATAAACTGGACCAATAGCGAAGTGGTAGATGGCTTCTTCCCCGACGTTGCCAGTGCCGCATCAGTGGCAGAAATGAATGTATCAGGGACAAGAACAAGCGACGGATAATGAATATGCATCTGATGCAGCGTCTTGACGTACGTTGGACAATCTGCCAGCTTCGAGTTGCAAATCCAATGCACGACGCAGATCGTCAAACGAAACCGAAACAGATACTGTGAGACCGAGCTCACACCGTACCTGCACTAGCATTACGCGCCCTGTGTCCTTATCCATTGCCGCGATGCCTACTTCGTGGGCGACTCCACGGCTTTCGACGACAGCGATAACATAGCTGCCTTCATGTCTAGTTGACGCGGCGGTCTGTAGGCGAGCAGTTCCTGGGCGGGCCGTCCCCGTGCGTGACTGCGCGGTCCATGGACGCGTTGTACTGGTTCGACGCGCCTGCGCCGAGAAAGGACGAGATGCGGAAGACATTGCAATGGACAATGATGAACGTGGTGGTTCGTACGTACAAGGTATATCGAACGGAGTTGAACGTCGCTCATATTGTCACCATTTCCATACTTCCTCCCGTGTAGTCTGTATTGAGAACTAGGAAATGGCCGACTAGTAAGCGACTCATCTATCCAATCATGTCGTGAGCCCCAAGGCTCGACAACTTCGCAAATGTAGGTAGAGAACCTGTCTTGTCACCACTTGCTAACCAATTTCTAAAATCCAGCTCTTCCTTGATCGAGTCAGCACCTGTGTTTTTTTCGCCACTGTTCACTCAAGTACGGTCAATTTCCCTGAAATGGACGCACCAACGGGACTGATCGTTTGATGTAAAAATCTCGAAAACTGACTGGGATTGAGTCTACTATACAGTCGCATTCCTCCCCCATTGGCGACACGGTTTGTGTCTCTCCAGAATTAGTGGATGTCCGGAGTTGCGATCACACTCTGCGCGTTGGAGGAGGTCCCTATGGGAACACAACACCAAACCAGTTGGAATATCCACATATATATATTGCCTCGCCTTTGTACCCTTCCCTCTCCATTCGTTCTACCCGACGATTGGAGAGTAAGTCGTCCCCTCAGTATCCTAGCAGTACACTCATTATAATCTTTGATAGCACTAAGTGTACTGTCTAGGTACTAATATTCCATTCGTTCCACCCGACGATTGGAGACACTAAGTGTACTGTCTAGATATCAACAGTCCCCCTCCTGGCTCAACGCCCTCATTTCTAACAAGCAACCCAAGTGACGTACGCTCCAGTGGAGAATGCGAAGTTGCCAGAGGTACGAGCTCCACATGCGAGAGCACCAGTCCAACGGGAGCAGTGACGTCAACCATCTAGTGGCGCTCGAATTCTTGGGCTAAGCCAATGAGCTCTTGGACCAAAGTGGCGCCATTTGCGGCCCCCAATGTGTCCTCAAATGGTGATGTTCGAGGAACTGTAAGCCCGCACTGTGTCCAGGAGTTGTGTGCTGAAGCCTGAAAGCTCACTTGGGACCGTTAGGATGTTCCGGCAGTTTGACCTAGTGGCGATGTCGTATGGAATGCACTTCTGGCCACACCACCGCATCATCCAGCAAGAATTCCAGCCCATCGTTGGAAGTCGTTTCTCGCGAACGTGCTCCGAGCGCTGGATGACGACTATCTCTCATCTGGAGAGGGTGGCCACTTACTCCCACTTGTGTCTGTATTGTGAAGGAGCTCCTCCATGAAAGCCTGTGATGCCTCTTGGTGAATGTCTTTCCACACATGTATGTGTGTGGAGACCCTTGATACATTCGTACAGGGCAGACTGTTGACCAGCACATCGAAGGCGGCATGTTCATTCTGAAGAACGCGACGATCAGCCCTTAGTGGTGCATGGTGCCCCACTGTGGATAGCCATGATTGCGTTATTGTGGGCGTTCGAGTTCGAGAAGTCAAACTACCGGCAGGCCCATGTAATCAAGGCGAATGTCACCGAGACGACACCGTCAGGCCGTGATCTGTCGCTGTACCCTACGGTCACCTGGTTTGCCTGTCTGTCTTACTGAGTGTGTATCGGGCCTTTTAGCTCCCGATCAGGCTCTCAGTCAGATATTGCATGACGAAGCAGCGTCCATCAACGCTTTCGAATTTGAGCGCTGATTCAAGGCATATATCTCCACCTTCAATAATTTCTTTTCGATGATGCATACCTGGGCGCACAAGAGAGATGGAGCCCGGAGAGCCGTCTACACTCGACGTGTGTAAAAACACCGCATTAATCGTGACGCATGATGTCTGGTGCTTTTGTACGCGGGGTTTGCTAGAACCGACAGTAATGTGTGGTATGGTCCTCCCCTCATTTGTCATGACGTTCGTGATTCCATACCGATTTCCATCTCCCCTGGGCACGGCCATCCACGACCAGCGGTACCTTGCTTTCGTCCACAAACGCAGACTGCGGGTTTCGGCCGTCCCAATCAGTTCGCATCATATGGGCACCACGCATAAAGACTGAGGCATGTTCATCTTGCGCCCCAACTCTGACAGACCATTCTTTCAGCATGTTCCAACTCGCCAAGCCAGTTCTCGGCGCCTACCTCTTCTTCGCCCTCTTCACCGGCGTGCGCGTCATGCCCTCTGTCGTAAGCCCGTTTCTGACACAAAATATGCCGGCACTGAGTCCCGAATCCGCATTTGCATATGGCCAGGCTGCGGCGGATTGTCCTGTCACGTACACAGTGACGGATACGTACACGGGTTATGTGGAAGAACCGACGACGACCTACCCGTACACCCAGACCCTCACCCTCACTGAGGTGGACTTCCCTCTCGCCACGTCGACCACCACAGGAACGTGGACATATGATGGGATTACGAGCACATACACGGAGACATTCACGTACGTGAACTTTAGGGGGCCCTGGCCGGGCTGTTGAGGGTCGAGGTGTGTGATAGCTCCTGTGGGTCTGTAGTGCCATGTTAACCTTCCGAAAGAACTCGGCTCACCGTTCCTCGGAAATAAAGGGCCCGAACACATGATTCGACCCCAGGAACTGCTTCCCGTACTGATCTTGTTTTGGGTATTTTGGTTACGTACTTTTCTTATCAGGTTCCATGTCGCAGGTTCATCTCGTCCTTTCTCCCACTTGTTCCCCCTCCTCTATGTCCTCACTCACATTGATCACCATTCTGTGCGCCCCTGTCTATCTCTACCACATGCCACAATGTACTTCGAGCCATTGATGTCTCCGCTTCCACTTTTTGCAATGATACTGTGCCCGATCTAGCCTTACTGCCATGCTCACTGCCACTGCAATGCTCCTTGCACTCTCGCTTTGGACACTTAGACTCTTGTCTTGTCCAACAGACCTAAGGATTTCTTGCTATGCTTTTGTTTTGCTATGTCCGATCACAGCTGTTTGCAAAACGATGCGGAAAAATGGATTTGAAAATTCGACCATCGGAAACTGCCGGGGAAGGACCCCCCGAACGCGCGGTAGCCTGTTTTGAGTGTGTGATTGTCTTTAGTAGCTACCATGTCTGGCATCAATGTCATCAAAAGTTGGTCTGACAAGCATCTGGTGGAAATGGTGGAGGACAACAACAATCACTGTGGAAACAAACTTTGAGTGGGGTCTGGAACTAGTCTAATTGTAACAAGTCCTAAGACCTGACCACAGGGACTCCACTAGCTAAGTCCTAAGGGTGCACTAAACCCCTAAGACTTGTTACAAAATGCAAGTGTTCGCAGTACGCTGCAGACTGGCAAGGAAACTGATGAAAAGAGAAAGAGCAGTTGCTAACACCAAAGTGCTAACAAGGGCCCTGAATGCTACTAACTATCTAGGGTTCACACTCACACACTATCTATGTCCAATGGACTTGATGCCACAGCAAACAAGTGGATTAAGCTGAGGATTGTTAGGAACACAGGACTCATCATCCTCCCTCAGTCTTGCAGAGACTCTTTTCCTTTTATTTTATATTCGCTTCCTCATTATTTTATTGATTTATCTTTCCTTTACTTATTTTCTTGGGTCATAGTGACAGACTAGGTCACATGACTCAACACGTGATGTGACACCTTGTCACATTTGGGCCTACTCATTTATTATTACTAAGAACCCTTAGCCCAGGTTCTAGACTATGGACATATGGCAATGGTATGTTGATGCATGCCTTAGCCTAGGCACCTCATGTATGGGACTAGATGCCTCATGAATGGGTCCAGCCCTTCTATTTATATCCCCATGACATCACTATGATGTCATGCACTATTATTGCTATCTTTAGGATAGAGGGTTGGCAGGTATAGCCACCCTAGGGATGTATTTAAGTAGGGACAGCTGTGGATTGATTCCCAGCTTTACAATTTGAGGTTTATTTTATCCCTTAATGCGTATGTGAGTCTCCCCGGTGACCAAGGTTAGGCCCTAGCTGTTACAAATTAAGGAGCATGCTGCCGAGCGCCACCCTTACTGTTACAAGTCTTAAGACAAGTTCCACAGGGACTCCACTACTTACACTAAAGGGGCGTACTAAACCCCAATAGCGATGATACAAAGTTGCAAGCCTTCTCAGTAGGCTGCTGACTGGCAAGGAGAAAGAAGAGAGAAAGGGGCAGTTGTCAACACCGAAGTGCCAACAAGGGACCCTGAACGACTACTACTAACTAGGGATCACTCCACACGACTATCTAGACTCAATGGACTTGATGCCGAAGCAAACAAGTGGATTAAGCTGGGGATTAACTATGATACATGGTCCTTTATATACCCCAGACTACTGCGCACGGACCAAGCTGTGCGTGGGAAATAGAAGGTACTAATTAGGATACGTGTCAAACGTGTGTGAATAAGAAGCGTAGAAGAAGCGGTAATTAAGAAGGCTGTACGCCTCATGTATTTAATAAAGCGGAGATTAAAAACACGTGTTTAGGTCACGTGACATGCTTATGTAATAGCTAAGTATTATGCCAGGTCGAGTGTTCGATCCTGGCCAAGTCCAATTCTTTACTGTAGGGGCGTTTGCCCGTATAGGAGAAGTAACGCGTTTATAACACTTACCCTACCCTTTTCCATGTAGACATTTGGCTAATTGGATTAGGGAGCGAGCTGCTGTGTGCTGCCCCAAGTCCTTAGCCTACACATTTGTTACTTTCAGGGTCATGTGACATCAGTCATGTGATAACTAGTCATGTGATGTGGCCTAGCCACATTTGGGCCTTTATCTTTAGACCCTTAGCCCAGGTCTGGACTCTTGCCTCATGGCAGTGGTGCGTTGATATGCCCACACGCCTCCTTCTATTGCCGGGCCTGATGGCATGGGCTGAAATGCCTCATGTCAAAGGACCAGGCCCTTATCTTTGGTCCATGATGTCATGGGCTATTATTGTTATCTGGAGGGTACAGGGTTGCCAGGTACATAGCCACCCTTTGAAACACCCAAGCAAAGACCCTTGAAGATAAGGAACGGATCCGCTGAGCAATGACACTAAAAACGAGAAAGCGTAGAGAGAGAGTGAAAGTCTAGGAGCGAATCTATCCCCTGGCCTCTAAGATGAGGAAAGACCAAGAGAACTTGACTGAAGTTCTCTGGCGGCGCCTTCGGCCTTATATACTACTCTATTGTATGTACATGTTTGGTCCTTATTACTATAAAGGGGGTGCATAGCCCACAAGGCTGTGGGGCGGAGATTAAAGACATGAAGCGTACATGAGGCGGTGGCAGAACAGCCCTGAGGCTGTGGCATAGCCCCGACGGAGATTAAAGACATATGTGAAAGGTGAGGCGTTAAGGTTGCGTCACCAGAAATGAAGAACATGAGGAATACGCATGTACGAGATCTTACCGAGATCTCGGTAAATGAAACATAGCCGCGCACAGCACGGAAAGAAGGAAGGCTGTGTGAGCATAAGGGGAGATCCAGGGAAGATCCCTGATCCTAAAGAAGAATGTAGCATAAGCGTCACTGAGTGGTGCACAATTCGTCGATGAATTGCGCCAGTGAACGAAAGTGTTTAGAAAAATAAGGAAAAATCATAGTAAAATGTACTGTCCGTAACACTACCCCCTCCTTAAAGATCGACTTCCAGGCGATCAAAGGGGTGTGCGTCAGCTTCGGTGTCATTTGCATAGGGT
>JBBPOI010000435.1:0-13862 GCA_038091355.1 Phylloboletellus chloephorus
CGCCCCAAGAACTTTAGTCAAGTTCTTGTGGGTTAACGCCTACTTCTTGGTTCGATCTTAGTTCTTTTGCTCGTTGAGGTATAGTGTGAGCACCCAGGGTCTTTCTTAGATTCTAGGGTCGCCACAGAAATTGTCGCTTAGGAGCACGAGCGACTATGTAGAAATTGTCCATTTCTAACCGTATTAGTCTGGTGTAGGGAACTGGAATTCCCTATGGACGCAGATCCTGTTTTTCCGCCCCCACACCTACCTTATCTGACACCAATGCACATCCACTCCAGTCTGCGTCAACTCTGGCTTACTCCAGACAGACATTTTTCTCTGGACTGTCCTTTCTCTGTTCAGACATTTCTAGCATACGCCGTTCATTCACCCGTCTCATGCACCATCCACAATTTTCGATAGACCATCTGACTCTGCCTTAGCCCACACCATCCACTCCTGTCTACCTCTGTCCAGAGTATCCGAACATCCGCTTTCATCCGGAACACCCATATCTTGTCCGGACTTTCTTCTCCACCAACAGGATCTTTTGTTTAGGTCTTGGATCTTGATGTCCCATGTCCATTCCAACCGTCGGTAGGTCTAAGCCCTCGTCTTCTCATTGGAAATCACGTTTCAGTTCGATCTACACATGAAATTCTGGAGTTGACTCACAGGTGATATTTTATTTTGTCTTTGATAATTTCAAAACAGAGCTCCAGATGAACTGGACTCCGATGTGATGGTATTAAAGAGGACGAGGAGAGAGCAAGAGGGGGACTCACTCTAGACCACCTTGGAGGGGGACTTGGAGACACTTTCCCACTCTTTACTCTTATTCCTTACTCCTATTGTTTCGCCTGACAAAATATACCTTACTCTTGATCTTTTCGACAATCCTGACCAACCCAGACTTGCATCACCATCCGTCCTACCTCCAGACTGGAGTTTCTGGACCTGTGTGCTGCTGTCTGGTGTAAGGAATAGCTACATGCGCTAAACCTAAACCCGCATGTTGCCTATGATGCTCTTGTACTCCAAGTACTTAACACAATCCAAACTAGGGACAAAGTCCCCACAGTCCTAAAGACATCAGGCATCTTAGAATAATCAAAGACCGGAAACGGACGGTGGCGGACTCTGCTTAACGTCTACAATCGGAGACGCCACTGTCAAGGTGACAGGGAACCTGAAACAACCCAAAGCAAAGACCCTTGGAGAAAGGAACGGATCCGCTGAGCTGAAGCACAAGTAACGAGAAAGCGAAGGAAGATAATAAGTGTCTAGGAGCGAATCTATCCCCTGGCCTCTGTGATGAGGAAAGACCAAGAGAACTTGACTGAAGTTCTCTGGCGGCGCCTTCGGCCTTATATACTACTCTATTGTATGTACATGTTTGGTCCTTATTACTATAAAGAGATGCATAGCCCACAAGGCTGTGGGACGGAGATTAAAGACATGAAGCATACATGAGGTGGTGGCAGAACAGCCTTAAGGCTGTGGCATAGCCCCGATGGAGATTAAAAGTGCATGTAGCAGGTGAGGCATTAAGGTTGCGTCACCGGAAAGGAAAGGCATGAGGTATACGCATGTACGAGATCTTACCGAGATCTCAGTAAATGAAACATAGCCGTGCACAGCACGGAGAAAAGGAAGGCTGTGTGAGCATAAGGGAAGATCCAGGGAAGATCCCTGATCCTAAAAGAAATGTATCATAAATATTACTGGGTGGTGCATAAACTTGCACTAGTTTATGCAAGTGAGCAAAAATGTTTGGAAAAATAAGGAAAAATCATGATAAAATGTACCGTCTGTAACACCTTCACAAATATCACATCTTCACATATTTCATCATTTCATGTAATCACATTAAACCTTGTAGTATAGATAACAAAGTATAGCAAGCGAATAGCAATATCCACTCTTATCATAGGTAGTATTAGTAATACACTGCGTAGTGCACACAGACCATGTAGCTAAAGTATATAAGCATGAATAAAAGCACCCCAAGAACTCTAGTCAAGTTCTTGTGGGTTAATGCCTACTGCTTGGTTCGATCTTATTGTTTTACTCATTGAGGTTTAGTGTGAGCGTCCAGGGCCTTTCTTAGGCTTTAGGATTGCCACATGCCCAGGATCTTCCCAGGATCTTTTATCTATTAATCTCCGTGCTGTACATGGCTATGCAACATGCACATCAGGCATGTGTTTCATTTACTCTCTAACTCCACAGGCTGTGGAACAGCCTCTATGCCCCATGCCTTTACCTCATGTCATCCATGCATTTACCTTATATTTTCCTCACTTCTCACATGTGTATTTAATTACCAGCCTACCTTATCTATTAGCAATCTATAGATTAGGTCTAAACATGTACATACATAGAATATGTATATAAGGTCAGAGGACAGACTGGCAACCCCAGTCTGTTTCTCCTGGTATTTTCCCTTCAAAGCATCGGAATCCCAAACTCAACCTCCACTCTCGTTTATTCGTTTTACTTGCTGGATGTTGTGGGTGACCTACATCTGAACTGAGGTTGATGTAGCCCAATGCGGCCTGGAGCACAACAAAGGGCTTTGAAGATTGTTTCAACAGGTGAATGGACATTGTATGCAAAATAGTCTGTCCAAAGGAAAAACAGTCTGGACAAAGTGAACTAGCAGATGATCCAGACTAAAGCAGAGTTGGAGTGGACCAGAGCAGACATGCATTGGTGTCAGATAAGATAGGTGTGGTGGTGGAAAAGTAGGATATGTAACTGTAGGTAATTTCGGTTCCTTACAGTGTACATAAGGGAATGAACTCTACATGGACTAAAGGTGAGGCATGACATCATAGATGATGTCATAGAAGATAAATATAGTAAGGAAACAGAGTCCAGATCAACATATGACCTAGCTCTGGCAAAGGTAAAGTCCAACATCAATCAATGACGTCATAGGTGATTACAAGGAGGGTGACAGAAGGTGAATGAATAGGAGTTATCCCCTTCTATTGGTCAATGTTGGTTTATATGTATAACCCTCCTTGGGGAATAGCTAACCAGTTAACCAAGGAATATAGTCAAAAGAATAGGAAATCACTGCTTAGGAGCGCGAGCAACTGTGTAGAAAATAGCCATTTCTAACAGCAAAGGCATTTATAACACTATTCCTAGTTTTGTGTGTTAGGTCAGACCAGCATTATACATGATAGAGATCCTTGGCTGGACCACCAATAGACCTCAGTTGTAATTATCTCAGTTTGATGTCCACATACTAGTTCAGCTGTGTAGGATTAGGGTTGCATTTTAGTGAGAAGTCTTTGACAATGGAAAGAACATTGCAGTAAGGACAAGGTGAATCCTTACAGGGTGCTTAGAGGGTGCCCCGGAATGTAATCACTGGACAATGCCGTGCTTGTCTCTCCCGAATTATGTCCAAGCATTGTTGTTTTCTGTACGGTAGAATACGGCAAATCCAATTTCTCGAATTTTCAGCCAGACGAGAACGCCACCGAGTTGCATGAAACTCCGCGCATTCGGCGAACAAAGGGTTAGGCCTGGACGACGTCGCGTTCCACACGCAGCGCAGCGAGCTACAACGCGTTTGTCTATCTCTTCTGCTGATACCCCGGTCCTTCTCTACGCGCCCGTATGTCCAGAACGACCTCAGACATGATCGACAAGGAGATTGAGCTGCTGACCGCACAGCTCGGTGTGCTCCAGCGCCGAGAGGAGGACTTTGCTCGTATAGTGGAGGACATGGCTAGGCTCCAAAGCTCCGTCAGAGCTGAAAGAGAGGCTTTGAGCTCAAAGATAACAGAGCTTCAAAGCCAGAAGCAACCTATCAACTGGCTCCCCACGGAACTCCTCATCGAAATCTTCCTCATCCGTACCGAGGACGAGAGCGCTGACTTGACAATCGGACTCCCGTACAATCCAGCTCCAGTTCTCATTTCACATGTATGTCGCAAGTGGCGCGAACTCGCCCTCGCGACGTCGGGTCTCTGGTCATTTATTTCCTACAGAACATCCCAATGGATACCTCGGCCTTTGTCCGTGTTCTTAGAACGTGCAGCGAATTCCCCCATCGACTTCAATTTTATTTACTCTCCCAATACTAGCACTTCCGACAACCGGGACACGTCAACCCTGGAAGCAGTCACCTCGGTTAACATTATTGACACCCTGTGTTGTCAGTCTTCCCACTTCCGTTCACTTACCTTCGAATGTGGCTTTGCTACAACCATGGAGCACATTCTAACAGGTATCACTCGTCTTTATGGACAGTTTCACGAGCTGGAATCCCTAGACCTCGCCATTAGTACCTTGGACCCTTCTTTTGAAGGAACCCAACTCCTCACTTCTGATCTGCTATCTACGAATCAAAGCTCCACAGGTAGTCCTAGCATGCTTCGCCATCTCCGTTTGCAGCAATTACCTCTGTCAATTCTCCCAGCTTTCTTCGTTCGAACGATTCGCACTCTTGAACTATCCTATCCACCAAAGAAATCACAATCGACACGACAACACCACTTCACACTTAAAATGTCTCATCTCATCAAACTTCTGAGACATACTCGTCAACTCCACGAACTATCCTTGATCGGAGTGACCCCCGTATGGGACGTGATCACGAAACTGTCAACGAATGGGCAGTTATCCCAAGGTGCCACCCAGCCACACCACCTGATGGTCGTCCCCTCTTTCGAATTGCCAGAATTGAAGCATCTCGAGTGGAGATTTGCATACCACAGAGATGTCTTTCCGTTCCTGTCCCTCATAATTCTCCCCGAACTCGAACGCTGGGATCTTTTGATTGCCCAGTCTCCCACTAAACGCTTTGACGTAACCCAATTCCGCGGGAACCATATCCATGACCAGGATTCATTTATTCAGACTGAACCACTTTCGAACGTACTCGTGCTCCACGCCCTCAAAGAGCTTAACGTGAGCTGTCAGAACGAAGACACTCTGGGTTCCTCGCTACGTCAATTCCTCTTTCCCGCCCTCACGAAACTTGACATCACCTTCGTCGGTCAGCATATACGCAAAGAATCGGGCTTGCCTTCCCTTCCTAGGCTCGAATCCATCTTCAGGGATCCCCGCTTCCCGCTTCTTACCCACCTTGCGATATCCAACTTTGACATCCCGCCCGGCCATAGCAGGTCGATGCTCGGATACATACCCAACCTTCTCTCGCTGACATTGAGCGCGTGTACAGGAGTCAATGTCGTGTTGGAAGCACTCGCCGAGGCGTATGGATGTGTTCCCGCAGCGGGAGGTATTCGTACCAGATTGTGCGGTGTGCGCGTATGCCCACGGTTAGAAGATCTCATCCTGTGGAATTGCACCGACTTCGACTTCAGAACGTTGTGGTCGACCGTGCACACGCGGTCACTCACTCCCGATGACGACGGATGCGAGCCACAGAAGGAAGCACGCGAGGCAGAGGTGTTCGCCTCTGCGGTCCTAGGTCGAAAAATACGCCCACTCAAGAGGATGCGTAACTCCGGAGCCAAGCTGTCACAACCGCGTGTGGATATAGGTGGCCATTCTGTTAGCAACGCATCAAGATCTACCCTCATCCCCATGCAGGAAGCATTGCACCCAAGCCGGCTCACATGCCTTCACCTCGAAGATTGTCCCCAAATTAGCCATCACGAAGCGCTGTCACTGGGGAGATGGGGAACGATGGTTATCTACAGGTGATATTTGCTTATTCGGTCACCAACGTGGATCCTGTGAGTAGTTTTCGTCACGCGACATATAGACACACTTCGCCGAAACTACGTCACATTGCAGCCTGCCTGTCGTAGTCAACGTTTTGTAATGTCCGTTGACCCACGGCATCTTGAATGCGTGATCCTTGGTCTCGTAATGCTGTGATGTTCAATTCCGTTCCCTTGAACCTTGAGTCTTGGAGCTCAGGCTGCGAGTCCCGCCTGTGCGCTTCCTTGAAATCGAAATTCGGAAACGCAAAATTGACAGTCGAGGTGAATAACCGTTAATACGAGGGGTGACCAAAATTTCTCGAGTAACATTGGTCTGTGGTCGTCTAGAGTTCAATTTGATGCTGAAGAAGACGTGGCGTTGTATTGCTTGTCCCGGCGAGACCCGTACGGTGCGTGAACTGACGAGAACGCAAGATTGTCAACGTCAAGAGCGATCTCACTATCATTGTTATATCCCAGATACGTTCGTGTCACAGTGCTGCCTTCAAAGGAACATCCTTTAAGTCCCAAACGCTCCCTTCCTGGGGGTGTAATCGCTACGCAAATCGAAGACATGAGATACGTGCATCATGATCTCAAGCTTGTGGAGACATACGCCGTGCGGGATATCCATAGAGCGGAGTGCCTCCAGAACTGCTCGACCACACCATGCCTCGAGTTCGGTGACGTGCTCGGGAGTGATAAAATCTTGAGAAGACCGAGAGGCGAACACCATCTGCACGGCCGCTGCTCTTATCAACGGTTGTCGCATTGCTTCCTTTTCTGGATGCGGCGAATGACGTCTCATAAACACGGAGGCGGCGGCTAAGGGCGGGTTCGGTGGGGGCGATGGGCTTGAGAAATCTCGCCAGCTCGCCGCAAGGTGAAAAATCCAATAAGTCTCCATCTGACGTATGGTGAGAATTGAAGAAGAGAGCACATTCCACGCGCAAGGCCGTAAAATTACCTCAAAACTGGTAATGTTTGGTACAGTCTCCTTCAAATGGTCAATCAAACCCGAATTATAATCCTGAAATGAAGTCTGTCTGCCTTGAGAAGAGTAGAAGCTAGTAAATCATCAATTCAGCTCTGGAGAACGTCTGAACACGGATCACGTGCATATACCTGTCTGTAGATGCATTGACTGCGTTGGTGACAACGGGGCTCGAAGCACCCGTTGGCCTAGTGGATTCCAATGCACGTTGAAGCTACTATGGACGTCTAATCATTGTTGATGATCAGAGATACGTGAAACGTACGGTCATCGAGAGATCCGGGTCCGCGGGTATCTTCCACGGCGGATATGATCGTCAGGAGAACGACGCTGCGGGCTGAAGTTTATTTTGCCTCACCGGTTTACTCAGTCTATAAGGGACCCTCCAGAGATCGCCGTTTGCGAAATCAAAGTCTAGGTTTCTTGTAACCGCGACGCTGGCTTTAGGTAAAATGAGAGACCCAACGGGCAAATCTGTCAAGCAGCCACATGATCCAAGCCTTGGAGAATATGGATTCGATACAAACATAAAGAAGAACCGAAAAAGCCAACCTTATGACCAACATGTCGCCTTTCAGGCACTCTCTCACTTCTCGGATGAAAAAGTCTGCATTAGGTCCACCCATGCCAATGCAAACGACAGACACGGGGACACCCCGATACCGTCCTGTCATGGTCAGAAACCCGCGTTCGGTGTATAATGAAAACGGCTCGGGGACTGGGTCAAGGTATTTCGCGATGTGTTCGACACGGGAAAGTGAGCCAACTGTGACCTGGTCCAGTAGGTGATTCGGTGAGGATACTTTGTGTTTGTTCATAAGCCAAGTGGAAGCTCACAATCCTGTTTGCCACCTCGCCAGACTTCACCCCGAGATGGTATACCCGTCCGTCCGCAGTCTTTGGGAAGTCTGGTGACGATCGGAGGGCATTAGTAGGCTAGTACGTAGCATAGTCGGAACTTACTGGCATCTGTGATGGTGTGTTTCATGAGGACAGCTGACCAATCAACCGTTGGGACTTGCAGCACATTTTGTTGACCAAGCTAGTCACAGCGGGGATCTCTTATTGGCACGAAAGGGTCGGATCTGAAACCCGACGAGTGATTCCCTGCATCTTCACTCTAACCCACGAGTGTGCAGCTGCATGCGGAAGGGCTTCCTGAGCCTGCGACGCGGGGCTGTCGCGAATGCAGCCGGGTGCCACCGACATTCCATCTGGCGCACTCCTCCGTCAAACCACGACCAATCAATCGTGTTTCTCAGAAAGATAAGCCAGCTTCCTTGCATTTAGGTCCCCGCGGCTTGTGACCATAGCACGGGCCTCGTTCGACACAGCACTCGTCTCTGCATCGCGAGTGTTTCCTAGGGCAGGTTTTCATTGATGGAACCCAGGCTTGGTGTGAGGCACGGCGTGGTGCACCAACGTCTTGCGTGGATTGATGCGAGCCACGAATTACGGCGACATGAGAAATCTAGTTTCTCGAGTCCCTCGTTTACCACAATATGGCCGTTCCTCGTCATCATCGGCGAGATTTGGTACCTATCATCGTTGCTGGGATCAAGTTCTTGTAATAAGGCCAGATATTGATGATCACACAAAGATACTGAAACGGCGATCATCTGGCCCTTGTGCGTCGAGGTGGCTGCTCACATACATAATCAGGCCAGATCCATCGTCCAGAGCGCGAGGTGGGCTGTATCGCCAACGGGACTGCGACATGGGCACGAGAAATGCGCGACGTTCAGGGAGCGACCGCTGTCCTTGTCCTGAAGATCTGCTGGCTCGAGCACGCGGGACGTCCAGGGTGGATGGTGCAGCTCCACATTGTCGCCATGCTGTCCGAGCTGTGCGCGATCGGTACACGAGCTGTCTGATCCTGCTGCCAGTGGCCAACTTTAAGCCTGATGGGCCTTTGATCGGAGGCAGAAGACAGCACACGGTACACATAATATCACTGCAAGCAAAACTCTGCGTGTTTTAGGGTGGGGTGCACCCTGACGCAGATTTCATGACTAGCTCGGTGCGTATGAAGATGCTGGACAAGACGGAAGGTCCTCGTCCCCGACATGCCGGAACTCTCCGGATCGGGAATGGAATCGTGGCACAATCGACCCATCCAGCCTGGCTCATGTTCGACGGGGCCGAACTGACTAGTTAATGGGTGAGGATATGAGATCCGTCGACGCTGGGCACCACCGTAGGCATCCACTCTGCAATCTCCGCCGCGGCTCCCTGCTGGCGGTAGACATTCACTTGGATGCATTCTTTGCAGCACTGTAAAGCAACTCGTGAGCGCCCAACGGGTGCTCGACGAGCGGAGTTGGTCTTTTTGGCGTCGCTTACACTCTCTTTGGCCGATCAGAGCCTCAAAAGTGTGGAGAAACGAGTACGTTATTTCGAGGCTTTGCTGATGCAGGCCGGGTGGGCGAGTCGAAGGATGCCTCGCAAAACACACGAGTCACATCTGGGACCTGGGACCTGGAGGTGTTCACCGTGAGTATAGCCTTCCTCGGTCAAGTCTCGGTAACACGCGTCGTGTGCTTTTGGGGGCCTTGCGCGCCTGGAAAAAAAAAAAAAAAGGAAAAAAAGGGGCCTTCGCTTGAGGATCTAGCCCAAAGGGGAACTCAAGATCGCGACTGGTCACAGTGCAAACGGGAAGCGGCATTCGAGCCAAGATTGGACCTCAACGGCCGGGACGTATGGCCTGTCCTTGGAGACTCCTCGAGGCCGGAGAAATGGCTGTGCTCTCGTGACGAAGAAGAGCTACTGTGACCCGCTCAGTTCCAATGCTCGTGCAAGCGGTGTCATAGCCGGACACACGAGCTCCACATATCCAAACGACCAAGGTTCGCTCTGCATGTACGATCAGACTTAATTCGCCAACTTGGTTTTCATCTATCTTACCATGCTTTTATTTCCTACTGGACGTCAACAAACCCTTCCTAGAAAACTCTGGCTCCTATCTAGAAGCTGCTCTGTACTTTGACGGTTCAGCGTCAGCCCGTCCAGTTTGTTATCTGTCTGGATTCCTCTCCCGATCATTGACCTTCACAGAAGCGCAACCAGTCCTCCTCCGCGCTGATATATACTTGCCCACTCTCCTTGAGCAACTCTGCGCGCTTCTCGCTTTCGTTGGCATGCAGCGCTGCAACCCAGACCTCAAAGGGGGACACCATTTTGTGGCGGAACATTCCGGTGCATTGAATGACCAGGGATCCCCTTCTGGCTCAGAGGACGACGTCGGCTACTTAGCATACCCTGACACTCACAAAATGGAGGCCGAGGCCGAAGGTACGTGCTCAATGCATCTTCGCCGTGTCACCTCATCTTCACTTTTTCTCAGACGATCCGAATGCTGCATTGACATCGCAGACTCTTAACGCCGACGGTACTCCCAAACGGCCCATGAATGCATTCATGATTTTTGCTCGCCGTCGTCGGCCACAGGTCGCTGCCGAGAACCAATCGATGCGAACGGGAGAAGTCAGCAAGATTCTTAGTCGGGAATGGAATGGAATGAGCTTGGTTAGGACTCTGCTTCCGCACGTCCATGATCGCTCATCCGACCGTCGATTTCATCATCACAGTCCGAGAAACAGTTCTACCTCGATCAAGCCAAACTCCTCAAAGATAACTTCCATCAGAAGTACCCAGACTACGTGTACAAAAGGAGGCCGAACAACAGTCGGAAACGTCGAAAAGCGGATCCTGGTCCTGGTCTCTCCTCAGACCACCCGTCCAGCTCAGACTTCGTAGAGGACTATTCCGGAAGTGCAGAATACAGTGACGTATCTCCCGTCGATGTGGCAGAGACGGACGAGTCTCATTTCTGTGGTCACGACAATCGTTATGCAAGCTTGCCCGCAGATCCTACAGGCGGAACATACTCGGCTACCCAGTCGCGAGCATCCAGTCACCAGCCGCCTGATGTACCTTACCGCTCCCTTGGTGACCCGCGTGTTTCCTATGTATTGTCTCGCCCATGTCGTGCCACCCCCGACGGCAGCATGGGATCATCAGCTATCTCGTCAGCGTCTCGGGGGTCAGAGCATGGCACAAATTACTACCATCCATACCTGTCTGCTCAACAACAACACCACGCGCAGTCCCCGTCGTACTTCCCAGAATCAAGCTCTGTCGGGGAAGTGTGGTCTAGCGCAAGGGATGATCAAAGTCGGATGCAGATGCAGTCATGGTCACAGAGGAGCCAAGACCTAGCTGGAGACGACAGGCACCGTGGGTATGCTCAACCCTTGTCGTCGCATGGCTGGACCAATGCAACCGCGTCTGAGGCAGTGCCTTCATCTAGCTCTTCCGCGGCCGCAACGCCTGGCTATAGCTTCCCGACTCTAAATTCACCATTCTACCCGACTCAGGGCAATACGGTGGGCTTCCCTTCGTCCTCTGTTGAGCCTATCTCGGTTCCGTCCCAGCATTACGGTGTTGTCGCACCGATGCAGGAGAACTCGCTGTCGGGGCGATCATATCCGTCCCTGCAACAAGCGTACACGTCCAGTTCCACTTCTGCTATCGGTTCATACCCGCAACAGGCTAGATCTGCTTCGGTCACACTCCCTTCCGGTCAGCCCATATCTTTTTACCCCAACGTGCAATCCACAAGCCCGCCACCCCCGGCTGGATCAGGGACAGACCCTTCGCAACTGCGGTACTGGTCAAGGGATAGATAAAAATTACTAGTAGAATCAGGACAGCACAAAAATCGTCACATTGGTTCTCACTGAGTACGCTACGTTTTTGTTTTGGGCAAGCAACCTTTTTTTTTTCTTTGCTTCTACATCGTCGTCGCATCCTCATCTCTACGTTCTTTGCTCGCCTGTCCCGCACTGTATTTTACATAACCATGTCAACTACAATCATGATAATCAAAGGTCGTCTTGTTCTTGCTTGAGTTGGTTCTCATGCTACATCGTAAGTTAAACTTCCTAACGAGGTGCTGATGATCTGGTCGAGTGCGAACAACAATCAAGGCGAAGCAACAAAGAACAATGTCACCCCTCGACATGGCACTGCCTTGGCGGCGCTCTGCTCCTCCTGCGTGATTACGAGCGCCGCAAACATTACATTACCAGCGTCCTTTGGCTGTGACGTTTTGCGCATCATCGCAAAAGTGAAACATTTTCTATGTGGTGATCCATGGCCATATATATATCTGTGTGTACGTGTGCCGTCCGCCTATTAGGTTCCGCAAAAAGATTGCATTGCTGTGCTTTGGCGCACACCTTCTGTGACCCGTCAATCGAGCGAACGAGGGGGCGAGAAACGGCTCCATTTTTTGGCTTCGCTGTCGCCAGCTTGTTGAGTGGCGCCGCATCTGTGCGAAGCCGGGTCTGGACATGCGTCTCGCGTCCTAGGCATGCGTATCCCCATAGGAGGACCGTCGCACGTAACGCGTCAAGGACGTCTGACAAGGCGGGAACGCCCTCGATGGTCAGCGTGTACGACCCATATTAATGTGATCATGCGAATCGCCATGATCCGGGTCTGCATGCTGTATCAGTTCGTACGCATCCATGATCCTTCGAGGTGATTACCATGACGTTTTTTTTTGTCCCCTTGCGGTGAGAACCAAGTGGGCGAACGTGGACATCTGATAACTGCTCCATGGGCTCCTCCCCCACGTAATCGTGAAAACACGGTCATTAAGACGACAGTCATGGTTCATACGTTTTCCAGGTGATCCGAAGACGAGTGGGGACGAACAGAACTGGTTAGCTTATGATATATGGCAGTTCCATGCTGTCGACGAACGGCGTGCCACACCACAACCCAGATAGTGTGAGACCCACGACACGAGGCAAATCTAACGGCACGGTCCGGCTTTCTGACGTTCCTTTCAGTTAACATTTTTTGTGATAGAGAAGAGTCAGAGATCGTACCAGGAAGTGGCGGCAACGGTGTGCCACAGCCCTCACTCCGAAGAAACATCGGTAATTTGCCTTGAATACAATAAAATTAGAGGATGCGAGAAATCAAGCAAGCAATGACATCTACCTTGCGGAAGGGGGATAGCGTAAAAGCATATGATTGTGGTAAGAGTGTGTAAGTCGCTCTAGAAATATATCTGGGGATCGGATGGCTATCAAGCACCGAGCTGAAATGCTGCAAATTTAGTGCGAAGCAAGCCTGAGTGGGGGCCCATGACCGGTGCTCTGGGTCGCGGATTTTATCCGTGTGTTCAAGAGCTCAAACGCCCGTAGTGGAGACACCCCTATCACGAGTCAGCCCGGCTACAAGAAAAAAAATGGTCGCAGAGAAAGATGGGGGCACAGTGTATTGAACATTTTATTGTTCGCAACTTACGGGTTGTCCGGAGCACAACAAAAGAAGGATAACAGATGGTTTCGAGTGTCAGTAACCCAACTGTGAGACAGGATGAGCATCCGAGCGCTCCAGAATTCGGATGTAAAGCTCGCACGCCGCACGATCATCGTTAGGGTATTCCCTGGACCATGAAGGAACACATAGACCAGCGCACCTTATATCCTTGGCAGCCTCCGATTGTGCTCTGGAGGATATAAGCAATTCAATTGCTATGGCACGAGTAATAGTTCGCAGGTTATGGATGCCAAATGTTGCCAGAACTATGACAAGGAGCTCTTCCCGAGAGTGGGAGAGAAAATTAAACAGTATCGGGTAGTTGCTTTCCAGGACCACAAGCCGAAGAGAAACCATGATTTCAAAACTATTTACCGAAGACGGGGGTCAAACCGGTGGAGTCAAAATAGCGCTCGTGTACTTGACTACGACTGAGGACAAAATTATGGCTATGTTGTGTGTGGAGAAGGATGACTGGATTGCGGAAAACCTGCATGGCATTGTGTCAGTCATTCTTGCGAATCAACAGACATGAAACTCGCATTATAGTGGAAGGTCACTGGAATAAACCGGCCACCATTGCAAAAATGACCCTCGCCCAGTTATGCAGGCACCAGAAGGTCTCCCCATGTCCTGACTGCAAACACACCGGCCGCAAACACGCCCACTGCTGTGAATATACTGATGTTCCCCATAAGCTTTTCTGGCGCCACTATTTCCTCCCGGATGTACCGGGAGAACGCGGACTCGTTGGGGTCGTGGAGAGTGCGTCGTGGAGGAGGTGCGCCAAACAGGGCTGCGTTTTGAGGAGGTGCGCGACGTGCCATGGGACTTGGACAAAATGTGGAGGCAAC
>JBBPOI010000436.1:0-13845 GCA_038091355.1 Phylloboletellus chloephorus
AGGGTTAAGGGGATGAAGGTTATGTGCACCTGACGCACATGGGTATAGCACCCACCGAAATGCTAGTGTATGCGCTCGTCCGGCGCCATAAATAAGGATAACGTTGCTGTTCCCACATAGTGCACAAGTGGGGGTTCCCAGTCACCTTGACTGTGGCGTCTCCGATTATAGACGTTAAAGCGAGTCTGGCACCGTCCATTTCTGGTCTTCTGATCTTCTAAGATGCCTGATGCTTTTAGGGCTGTGGGGACTTTGTCCCTAGTTTAGATCATAGTATGGACATTATGATAGAGTAGTATTTAGCACAAGAGCGTCGTGGTCATGGCATCACATGGGATTAGGTTTGGCATATGACGCCATTCCTTACAGAAATTGTCCATTTCTAACAGGATAGGTGCAGAGGTGGAGAAAATGACATGTGCAATCGTAGGAAATTCCTGTTCCCTACATCTATGGCAGACTTGTCCTCAGTCAGTTGTGGGAATCAGTTGGGTAAGTGGACCAGTTATTGCCCCTCTCCTTTCCTCTCTCTCTTGCTTCCACCTTGTCTTCGAGATTATCTGCACTCGCTCAGACCAGCCCATCCGAAGGGAAATGACGACCGAAGCATTCCAAAAACGGACGAGCTGCGCGCAACTGCACTGTGTGTGCAGGACGATAGCGGCTCGTTCGCGGCGGTGTTTTGTGCTCTCTCCTTCGTCATCGTGGTGGAAGGAAAGACACCAGCTCGCAGCAGTGGCATGCAGGCAGCAGAGGTTTACATGATCCTTTGTCTCGAGTGCCATAAACAATTGCCAGGCAATCACCTCATCACCGCCATTTATGCGCAGCAGGGTTACCTGTAACCTATCCTAATTTACAGCTCCTCAGTCAACATCTCGTCGTAGGCAATCCATACGTGAGTATCAAGGAATGTGTGCAGCGTCAAGTGAGTCGTATCGCATCGCGTCGTAGCTGAGTTAGAGGGGATAGTCATAATGATGACAAAAGCAAGCAGCTGTGAAATGTAATAAAGATGAAGCAAGGACGCCAATGGTGACGGAACAAGAAAGCAAGGAGAAAAAGCAGGAATCAATGACAAAACCATCTCTTTACCAAAGCCATCCACTTCTAGGGGGAGGGGGCCTCCTCTTCACGTTCCTCCGCACGGCAACGAGAGGGGCGTCATCATCTTCGTACTCGATCTCATATTCCTCAATCTCCTCCGCAATCAGAGGCTCCTTGATAATCTCCTCCTCAAACGTGATTGCGGTAGTACGAGGAATGGCGGTCGAGAAAGATGACGATACGACATCTGGAGTAGGGAATGCTGCACGTCGTGTATTGGCGGGTGGTGGAACGGTGACCGTCAGAGGGGGGAGAGTTTCGTATTGGATAATTGTTTTGGTTTCAGTCTCAGCGACAACAATAGGGGGGAGTTCCTATTGGAGAGAGGGAACGGACAAGGTCAGCGAAATGTTCTGCGTTCGTGTGAAGGGGAGGACCAGCCGAGCAGCGCGCAAATTCAGAACCAAAAAAAGGAACGTTATTTTGCCTTGAGCAATCCGATCGCGTTCGACAGTTTGGGTCTCGTCTGCGTCGCGAGTCATTCACTGAATGGCACGCCGCCACCAACTGGTCCCCCCCCCCACCCCAAGAGACAAGGGGGACAGAAAATGAAGACCGTTGTCCCCCAAGCCCGGATGAAGGTGGGAGACGGACTCTACACAATGTTGAATGGAAGGGGGTATTTCCGTTGTTTTGTTTAAAAGGATATCATAGAAAACCCTCCTTCATCTCAGAGCTCGGGACGGCGCGGAACGGGCGGTGGTACCTTGACTTTTCGCTTGGGGCCAGGTTGCTCATAATAAACCTCTTCCTCGACGGCAGCGTTATCGCTGTTGATCAGGCTGTGAAGGAGGCGTTAATAATGGGCAAATATCTGTGGGCAAGCAGAACTGACACGAGTTGCTCCATGATCCATGCTTCACGCCTAGAAGCGTCATGCTCTCGCTTGTTGACGCTCTCCTCTCTACGGGTAATCTCGCGCTCGCGCTCAGCAACTCTGAGCTCGCGGTCGAGGACATCTTCAGCCCTGGCACTTGCTTCCTTCCACCACCCGGGAGGAGCAAGCTCCTGCTCCTTTACGACCTCCTTGATGATAGTTTGTGCAGGAGGTATGTCGATGAAAGTTTGGGTGGGGCAGAGAGGACAGACGACGGGTGATTGAGTAGGAAGCACGCCACCCGGTGCGCCAACGAGTAGCTCTGCCTCGCGTCGGGCAACCTCGGCTTCGCGCATTGCGACGTCGCGCTCGCGGGTGACAAGCACTTGCGAGCGCTTTGGGTTGAGATAACCCCATATACCAGTTGCGGCTGGATCGTCCTTGCCTCCAGCGGAGGCAGTTCCCTGGGATGCAGGGAGAGAGAGCATGACGGCGAGGACTGCAAGGACGAGGGATAGAACAAGTAAAAGAGTGGTCGATGAAATGGTGCGGTGGTGATGGTGTCGCTCTGCACGGTGACGGTGTTCGCGTTCGCGTTCACGCTCGCGCTCGCGGTCATGATGGGACGAGGATGGGGCCATTTTGGCTGGTGAATTCCTGACGCTGACCGAGTGCGACGGCGACAAGGAAGCAGATGGGGCGTGTGGGCGGGACGTGGTGAATGAAAAGTAAGCTGGGTAATGAGAAAGTCGCGGGTTGAAAAACGAACTGAAAAACAATTGTTCTCCCTGCCTTTTGTGTGAGTGTTATTTGTACCCAAATAACATCACGTGACCGTGTTTTGTCCTTGAACGGGCACGTGCACAGTAAGTGATGCCGCCCCGTCCACCAGCGCGCAGCTTCCTCGACCAGGTCTGCCATTCTCCCCTCGACCAGAACAGGGCTAAGGGCTAACCAGTCCTCTTCCAGACGTCAGAGATCGTCACCGCCTTCACTGTCCTCGTCTGTCTCTACACTCGTTCGGCAGGCGTAATTTACTGCGCAGCAGGCGCACTCGCATGTGCTCTCTCGGCCAAGTTGGCCAAAATAATTATCAGACAGCAACGGCCAGCACACGGTCGGAAGACAACGTATGGGTATGCTATGCCAGAACTCTGCTCTCCCTGACGCTCATCCTCGCGCAGCATGCCGAGCACCCATGCCTCGGCGTGCACCTTCTTTGCTGTTTATGTGCTCCTGGCGAGCTTGTATCTCCCATTGCATTCCCGCCTTGCGCCTCTCGTGATCGTACCATGGGCAAGCATGATCCTGCTTTCCAGAGTATCGCTTGGCTACCACACTTGGCCCCAGGTTGCGGGAGGGGCTGCTTTCGGAGTCTGCTTTGCGAGTCTGTGGTTCAAGGTTTGGGCGGAGGATATTGGTGGAATAGGGACGCTAGGCAGAGAGATGGAGGACTCCTTCGTACGATGTGGCAGCACGTGATTGACGCGCGTTACGTGTTACATGTGACGCCAGTGCCTTTCTCCCCTACCAGCACCTTGAACACCACTGCAATGAGCTTGCGTCGCTTCGCTCAGGCCAATGCAGCAAACATACCAGCATCCCCTCACTCGCCTTCTCCACGCCCTCCCAGCGCCACGCAGACACCGGTAACCCCTCGAACTCGCGTATCTTACCTGGACTCCCCGTCCTCCACGCCGTCTATATCCTCTTCCACTCCATTTGATTGGGAGGCAGCCCGTTCACGACGTCCACCACCTTATGCCACACCCCTCAGTGTGAAACGCAAGGCCCGCATGAGCACCGCAAATCCCCCCAGAAAAGCCATCGTTCGAAAGAAAGGCTTTGTCGAACGGTTCGGCTTTATCATTATTGCGTGTATCCTGGATAACTCACTTTCGCTCTGCTTGAAGCCTCTCACAGATTCCCTCTCGGATCATGTTCGAGATGTCGCTCTTTCCTCACAACATGCCTCTCCCGCCACCCAAAACGAGCGCGTGGCTCATTGGCACCTTGATGCACGTTCTGCACTTTTTCGTCAGAGTCTCGCAGGTCCGCGCTACTTCGGACTCGGATTTGGGGTGGGAAGACCTCTATTGGGAGCGCAATCAACAGAGTTGGTTCGATTGGGTTAGTAGTTGTCCATGTTTCATGAATGACTTATTCACGTACGCTCACGCAGACTGTGCCGACGACATGCGTTCTGTTGATCGCGTCTACATTGAACGCGCTCCATCTCTTCACGCAGACACGGACATACCAGCTTCACCGGCGGACCAGAGCCGACCCGGTGAACTCTGCTCGTACGACGTTTGTGCCATCGCCTAGGCGTGACTCTGGTGAATTTTCTGGCATGCCAGTTCCAAAACCCACCTTTGGAAGGCGCGTTATTGGCCTGCTCAAGTATATGGTGCTAGTTCTTTGGCGTATCCTCGTTTCTGTCACGCGGTTCCTGCTTGGCTTGTCTTCAGCTAGTGCCTCGACATCATCGCCCCCGCAAGGTGTACCAGCGGCGGAGATGCAGCTGCTGGAGATATGGACTCCGGGAGCGCTGGAGCGCACATTACTTGGGGTGTACTCTCCTGTGCATGCACTGCTCTGGATGTGCACCGGAAGCACGAACTGGGTGCTGATGTGTGTCGTGATGTGTGTCGTTGGAGTGCAGTCGTGCACTTTGATGCAGGCGTACGAGGGGCTAGTGAAGGACAGAGCGATCCTCGCTGCGGAGGTGATGCACGAATATAACGAAGGGGTAGGTCCGACTGATTGCGGTGCTGAAGGGGAGACATTGAATCTGTTGCTGCAGTTCGTATACCCGAGGGTGAACCCAGTGCGGCGGGACGTTGCGGTGATGACACACGAGTCAGAGATGGTGAACATATGGGATTGAGGAAGTTTAGAATATGACTAGCTTGGGTAACCCGTACAAGCGCAGATTACTGAGCATCGGGACCCTCTGATATGATTTCAAGGTCCCTCTTATATAATTTCAAGCAATGGAGGAGGTGCAGAGTACAGAAATGGATACAAAGCATACTAATCAGGAACTTCTGTAGACAATGTATTTGGTAGCTCATCTAAAGTGTCCTGCCAGGTTGCTTTGATGTGCTGGATAGTGTAACTGAAGAGATTGCAACTGTGAGTACTTGTCAAGACATGATAAACTGTCCTTGAGAGATGGTCATGGAACAGCCCAATTAGTCACCTAGGCATATGGCTACCCTAGTGTGACACTTCATAGGCCATGGCCACCTTGAGGTGGTAACTTGTATGATATGGACTGGCCTGTCTCAAGCAACAAAGGAGTAGCCTGTGGCTTAAAGCCAAAGAATGGCCCTGGACACTCGCACTATCCCTCAACCAAAGAAAACACTAAGATCAATCCAAGTAGTAGATGTTAAGCCACAAGAACTTGACTAAGTTCTTGGGGACATTTCATTGATCCTTATATACGTATTATACATGGTCTGTGTGCACTGCACAGCATATTACTAATACAATCTATGATAAGAGTGACTATTGCTATTGGATTGCTATTCTTGCTATCTATGCTATGAGATTTTGTTATGACTCTAGTTTGTGGCTCTAGAGAGGCACAATCATATAATCTAAACCTAACAACAAAGAGGAATGATGCGATGGAAATGAACGAGGATACATTGTATGCAACGTAGACTTTGCGAACTCTCTAGTTGTATTCATAAGTATGCTTCTCTGGTACTCTTTCAGAGTCATAAGCTGGGTTTAGCCAACCAGCCACTATAAGATCTTCTAATATCATCTTAGAGGGAATAGTGGATGTTATAATACAGAAAACATCAACTTGGGATCAACCTTTGGCCTGCGTATCATTATATATGTATGCACTAGTCTTTTGTTATGCTTGGTTCAGATAGGAATGAGCATAGATTCGGAGATGATGAAGGCTGGGCTTCAAGATATTCTGGAGGTGGAGAGGTCAGATGAAGCCGATCATAACCTCTGTTTGAAAGTGAGGTTGAGACGAGCAACAAGGATTGTCAGAGATGGAGATTTCAAGAGTGACCACTCAAAGTAGGATGTTGACTTATAGAAGTCTGGAAGGAGCGACAAGGGATATATTACTAGGAGTTACAAGGTATTATGAATATCTCCTATATTTGTTTTGATATTGACATTTTATTTTATTTTTTGAGGTCATGTGTGTGGCAATCCTAAAGCCAAAGAATGGCCCTGGACACTCACACTATACCTTAACGTATAAAAGTCGATGATAGTCTCAAACCAAGCAGTAGGCATTAACCCACAAGAACTTGACTAGAGTTCTTGGGGCACTTTCATTCACTCTTATATACTTTAGCTACATGGTCCATGTGCACTGCACAGCATATTACTAATACTACTTATGTTAAGAGCGAATATTGCTATTTGCTTGCTATAACTGTTATCTATTGCTACAAGGTTTAATGTGATTATGTGAAATGGTGAAATATGTGAAGATGTGATAATGTGAAGGTGTGAAGAGGTGAAAGGGTGATGATATAGATAATTCCCATGGTCATATGCATGTTCCCATGGTCACGTGATTGAAAAATGAATATTTACTGAAGGAGCGTTCTGCAGCTCAACTTTATAAATATGACTGAATAAAATATTATCCATAAGACAGGGGCTAAATGCGAGTGCACAGCAGCTCAAGCCTTGTGTTTCTAACACCAGTGGCCTAGGAATATGGCTAGCCCCTAGATGATATTACAAGTCTTTCAACGAGTTCCACAGGGACTCCACTACTACACTAAAAGGGCATACTAAATCCTAATAGTGTTGATACAAAGTTGCAGGCCTTTGCAGCAGGTGTTATAAACATGATACTTTTCCTATGCAGACAAATGCCCCCTTAGTAAAAGAATTGGACTTGGCCAGGATTGAATGCTCAACCTGGCATAATACTTATCTATTACATAAGCATGTCATGTGACTTAACACATGTTTTTAATCTCCGCTTTATTAATAACATGAGGCATACATGCCTTCTTAATTACTGCTTCTATTACGCTTCTTATTCACACATGTTTGACACATATTCTAATTAGAACCTTCTATTTCTGATGCACAGCTTGGTCCATGTGCAGTAGCTGGAGTATATAAAGAGCCATGTATTGTAGTTAATCTCCAGCTTAATCCACTTGTTTGCTTCGGCATCAAGTCCATTGAGTAGTAGCTAGCATCTGAGTGTGATTTGACTGTGAACGATTGCACCTTTGTAACAAGTCTTAGGGGATTAGTGTGTCCCTTTGACTTAGATAGTAGAGTCACTGTGGTGACTGGTCTTAGGACTTGTTACAGTAGGCTGCCGACTGGCAAGGAGAAGAGGGAAAGAGAAAGAGACAGAGGGTAACACCAAAGTGCTGCCCCAGGACCCTGAAGTAGACTACTAACTACGAGATCACTCCACACAACTAGCTATACCTAATGGACTTGCAAATAGAAGGTTCTAATTAGAACAGGTGTCAAACATGTGTGAATAAGAAGCATAATAGAAGCGGTAATTAAGAAAGCATGTATGCCTCATGTTGTTAATAAAGCGGAGATTAAAAACACATGTTAGGTCACATGACATGCTTATGTAATAGATAAGTATTCTGCCAGGTCGAGCGTTCGATCCTGGCCAAGTCCAATTCCTTTATTATAGAGGCATTTGTTCGTATAGGAGAGGCAATGCGTTTATAACATTACCCCCCTCTTTAAGACTCAAATTCCAGTCAAGTACAGGATTCTGGGCCTTCTGTCATATTTTCTAGGGGCTTAAATAAAAGTGAAAACTCGAACATTGAGACCTCTGAGTTTCCTGGGAGCCGAAGGATTTTGCACTTGGAATTTTTTGATGATATCTGGCGCATTACAAAGATTTTCTTCCGGTTCCCAGGTTCTATCGGTCTCGTCCCATCCCTTCCAGTGGACAAGATACTCGAGTTTTCCCTTTGAAAGTCTGGAGGTGACGATGTAATCCACCTCAAATTCCTCATGCCCTTCCTGATTGACTTCTATCAGTCCCTGTTTCTTTGCCACCTGACTGGGTAATGGTTCCTGATAAGGTTTCACCCTTGAGACGTTTACAGTGGGGTGTATGTGGCAAGTTTTAGGTAACCGAAGAGTAACGGCGTTGGGTAGAACCTTTGTGATGTCGTAAGGCCCAATCCATTTCTGTGTTAATTTTTTCGCCGTATAAGGAAGTCTTAGGTTTTCAGTGGACAACCAGACTTTCTGCCCTATGACGTATTCCGGTGCTTTAGACCTGTTCTTATCACCGTGTCTCCTCATTCGCTCCCTTGCCTTTTCTAAGGCTTCCTCGATTTCCTTGTGACTCTTTTTATTTTCAGAGAGCCACGTTCCCGAAGGTTCAAAACCTAGACATGGGAAATAGTTTCGAGTTACTGCAAATGGGATAGATTCAGTGGCCATTGAGAGAGCATTGTTATGTTAAAACTGTGCAAGCTTCAACCATTCTTCCCAGTCCCCTTGTTTGGTAGAGATGTAGGAGCATAGGTACTGTTCTAGTTACCTATTTACGCACTCCGTCTGTCCATTGATTTGAGGATGGTAAGCAGTGGATAGTTTCTGCTTGATTCCAATAGCCTTGCAAAGATCCTTGGTGAATTAGGAGACAAATTGTGGTCCCCTATCTGACACCACTGATTCTGGGAGCCCATGGATGCACCAGACGTTGTCCCAGAACAACACTGCCAAGTCCTTGGAAGAAGTCTTCTTCGTGCATGGCACAAATACTATCTCCTTCGAAAATTGATCTATGATTACACAAATGGCATCAAATTCCCTGGATTCAGAAAGGTCCGTAATGAAGTCCATGGAAAGATCCGCCCATGGCTTCTTTGCTGCTGGCAGGGGTATGAATTTCCCCGCTGGTGCTGTTGTCTTTCCCTTTGTGAGGGCGCACACATAACAGCTATCTATGTATTTTTTGACGTCCTGCGTCATCCCTGGCCATGAGAAGAACTGAGATATTAAGTTATAGGTTCTGCTGTGATCTCCATGTCCTGCCAATGGAGTGTCATGACATAATTGGAAAACCTCTATCCTGAGAGATTCTGGTATAAATATTCTACTCCTTTCGTCCTTCCATATTTTTCCTTCTTTTTTATAGTTTTTTTATTTCTTTTTCTTATTCTAATGTTTTTTTCTATTTTTTCCCATAATGTTGATCCCAAATCTACTCCTGATATAGAATTTATAAATAATTTTCCTGGTAGGATGGTCTGTTGCTTATTCAGATCCTCGACATCTCCATGGTCCTCCCATCGAGATAAAGCATCTGCCCATTCATTGGAGGTTCCAGGCTTATGTACAACTAGAAATTGTATCCTAGAGTCAGGGTGTGCCAGCGTGCCTGCCTCTGTGAGAGATCCTGGGGAGACCTCCAATATTCCAGATTCTTATGATCGTTCCAGATCTCAAATCTTTCTCAACCAATTAAATAATGTCTCCACTCCTTGAGCACACGAATTACCGCCAATGGTTCTTTATCATAGATGGGTTAGTTATATTATTGGCATCGCACTCCATGCGGACCTCTTTTATCTGATTAGGGAAGACCAGAAATGGTGCCTGAGAGAAGGTTTCCTTTATCTTATCAAAGGCTTCCTGTTGCAGTGACCCCCATACAAATGGCTGATTCTTTTTTGTAAGGTTGTTTAGGGGTCTGGGTATTTCTGCAAAATTCTGGATAAACCTTTGGTAGAAGTTTGCTAATCCCAGGAAGGTCTGCACGCCTTTGAGCTTGGTAGGCGTAGGCCAATCCAGGACAGCTTTAACCTTCTCTTTTTCCATTTTGACACCATTACGTCTGATGACCATGCCCAAGAAGTTCACCGTGTCCTTTTTAAAGGTACATTTCTCCGGTTCAACGTAAAGGTCATTTTCACGTAGTCTCTTTAGAACTTCGCTGACGATTTTATCGTGTTCCTCATCAAAGAGCCCTTTTGTAAAGATCATTAGATCATTGATGAAAATGATAACATATTCTGCCATTTCGTTGAAGATGTCATTCATCATCTGTTGGAACGTTGATGGCGAGTTTGTCATTCTAAAGAACATGACGGTGGGCTCATAGACACCAATCGGAGTGACGAAGGCACCCTTCCATTCATCACCCTCCTTGATATGGATGTTATTGTATCCCCAGCACAGATCTAGCTTTGTAAACCTATCACAACCCTTCAACCTGTCGATCAATTGAGGGATAAGGGGCAATGGGTAGGCATTCTTGAGCATTCCCTCATTTAGACTGAGATAATCCATTACTAGACGTTTCTTCCCATTTTTCTTTGGGACAAAGAAAACAGTGACTGTTTGAGGGGATTTAGAGGGGCGGATATACCCCTTTTCCAACTGGGTATTTACGAAGTCCCTTACTTCATTGAACTCCATATTGGACAAAGGAATTACCTGATCCTTCTTTGGTACAAAGTCAGGTTTGAGATCTATGGCGTGATCCCATGGTTTGCGAACTGGCATTCACTCAGATTCCTTTTCCGAAAAGACATCTAAGAATTCATGATATTCTTTGGGGACTAAGTTTTTCAAATCAGCGTCTTTCTCTGCCGATCTAACCCGTGGGATCTCCTCCCGACTGTGGCAGTGGCCAGAACATCGAGCGAAATCTATTTTCCTGGAAATCCAGTTTACCATCGGATTATGCCATCTTAACCAGTCGTATCCGACAACGATTGGGTGAGTTAGAGGTTAGCCGTTTGCATGTGCCCATTATGTCCCATGACCAATGAGACTTTATGGGTCACTTGACCGGTAACGTTTTGAGATCCATCAGTGTTAAAGATTTTCCACACCTTACCTGTACGGATCATTGGGATACTATGTTTCTCACAATATTCCCAGTCAATAAACGTATTGGTAGCTCCAGAGTCTAGCAGCATTCTAACTGCTTCCCTTCTCCAGAGGTTGTCCTTATTCTGGAACAATATTGTCATGTCCAGATTGATTTCCTGACTTTCAGACCCGACAGGCCTTACTCGTACTGACAGGGTTTCTTCTAATTTTTTATTTTTATTGTGTAGGGAATTAAGCACCATATGTTTTAATTCTGTGGCCGAGCCCTTGTGGGACTTCCTATCAGAATGTGTAGAAGTACAATTGTCCAAGCTATTTACAACTGTAGGTCGAGGACAGCCCGTCCCTATTCCCGAAAATTTCCTTTTAAAATCTCAGCAGCTTTTGCCTTGGCCTCGTTAGCAAGCCGATCCCGCCAGTAGGCTTCGGCTTCTTCCGACATGTATATTTGTCTTGCCCCAGTTGTCGGAATCTGGGGGAGGGGCCTTGCTGCTTTAGTCAGAGCGGGAGCCGGTGTAGAAGATTGTGCAGGAGGGGTCAGTTCCTGCAAAAGGAGAGTGTGAAGCTTCTCCTGGGAAATAGGTCATTTAGACCAGCAATCCCTTGCCATGTGGCCCTTTTTGCCACAATTGTAACAAAGGACCAGTGCCCGTATGGGCCGATCTACATCCATGGGGGTGCCAACCCCAGGTTGTGTACCAGTTGCCCTGAACCGGGGCTTTGATTGTTGTGGTTGGTGCCAGGACTGCCCCTGGTTTGAAGACCGTTTGAAAGTCATTTTTTCGAATGCGCGCCCTATCTCGATGTATTCCTTTGCCAGAGAGACGCAATCGTCTGGCTCATAATTGTTCAGCATATGATGCTGATAGATTTTAAAGTCCACTGCTCTTTTCAGCAGACTCTGGGCATGATGGTCCTCAATGCCCTCTTTAGGAGGAGAAACTCCTGTATAAAATTGGCAATTTTTTGTGAGCCCTGCTGAAGGCCCTCCAGTTTTCGCAGAGACTCTTGCTGCAACTGATCTATCTGGAAGTTTTCTTTAATATCATCCTGGAGAGTCTTCCAGGAGGGCCAGGCTGCTAGCCCCTTGCTTTCTTCTTCATCCAGAGCACCTTCCAGCATGATCTGAGTGAATTGCAGCGCCTTCTTCTCCATTCGAGAAAGGACTGCTACAGTCCTAACCTTGTTATCTTGCCATTGCTGGCAAGCGACCCATAAGCGAGTCTTTACCCACCAGGCATGGAACGTCTTCTTTTCACCGTCCCACATACTGGGATCGGCAATCTTGTTTTCCGACATTGTAGGGGCCAGATGATCGATGGAGGAAGGTAGGTTGGAGGAAGCGTGAGTATTGCTGAATTGATCGGCGAGATCTTCGATGGATGTAATTTTGAGGAATGTCTACTGTCCCCTATCTTCCAAAGGGACTCTCAAGGAGGCTTTGATCCTCGTCTTCTTCGGCAATGATACCGGCAATTGACAACCGGTACCTATGTGCTACGATCTGATATATTTGTATTTATCAAGAAGGGACAATGCCCCCTTGACTGCTCTAAAGGCGAGCGTGTGTGAATTTGTACATATTTAGATGATACGTATAAATGTTTAATAGGGATGATACCCTCTGCCCTAAAAGTGCGGGCTAATGAAAAAGAAGACTGTAAACCGACGGTGCAGAAGTTGTATTTACGTCTTTCTTCAAGACGTCTGGCCAAGGTGACCAGCGACCTCCCCTAGTGCACTATGGGGAAACAGCAACTTTATCCCTATTTATAAAGCACCAGACAAGCGCTGATTCTACCAGATAGACGGGTGGTATGCCCACTAGCGTCAGGTGCTAGTACCCCTTGTCTCCTTGACCCTGGAGCCTGGGTGGTACTATGACAGCTTAATCCAAGTGTTACAAGTCCTAAGACGAGCACCACAGGGACTTGGAACTATCTGACTCAAGGGGTGCACTAAACCCCAAGGGACTTATACAAAGTTGCAACGGTTCTCAGTACCGTGCAGACTGGCAAGGAGAAGATAAAGGAAGGAGACAGAAGCTACACCGAAGTGCTAGCCCAGGTCCCTGAAGAGTAACTACTAACTAGGCAGTCACACACTCACACAAACTACTAACTACACCTAATGGACCTGCTGCCGAAGCAAACAAGTGGATTAAGCTGGGGATTTGGCTATGATACATGGTCCTTTATATACCCCAGACTTCTGCACACGGACCAAGCTGTGCGTGGGAAATAGAAGGTTCTAATCAGAACACATGTCAAACATGTGTGAAATAGAAGCATAAATAGAAGTGGTAATTAAGGAGGCTATACGCCTCATGTATTTAATAAAGCGGAGCTTAAAACACGCATTATGTCACGTGATGTGCTTATGTAATAGCTAAATATTATGCCAGGTCGAGTGCTCGATCCTGGCCAAGTCCAACTCTTTTACTATAGGGGCATTTCATTCGTATAGGAGAGGCAATGTGTTTATAACAGGAAGTTTATCCCCAATTATTCCAATATTGTGGTACCACTAAACCTCCTCACCTGAAAGAACAAACCATGGCTTTGGACATCTTTACAACAGAACACCTTTGACACCCTGAAGAAGATCTTTTTGTCCACCCCAGTTCTTCATATTCTGGATGTTACTAAACCATTCCATCTGATGACTAATGCCTCTCTTTTGCCACAGGAGCTGTGCTCATGCAAGTAGATGCAAATGGTGATCTGAATCCTCGTGCCTATTTTTCGAAGATGTGATCTGCATCCTCGTGCCTATTTTTCGAAGATGTTCAGTTCTGCAGAACAGAACTACAATATCTAAAACTGCAAACTTCTCACTGTTATTCTCGCCCTTGAAGAATGGAAACAATATCTTCAGGGAACCTCTAACCCAGTCTATGTACTCACCGATTGTTAAACTGTTAAAGAACTGTTCGACGCTGACTGAAACAGATGGAAGGACGAGAGTTCGGAGGTACTATTAAGAACGCGGAAGCGGAGGACAACTGCTATGTTGCGCAGGGACGGAGGGTCGGAGATCGGCACGAAGACGAAGGTGCCGAACTGTCAGGCAAGGCC
>JBBPOI010000437.1:0-13839 GCA_038091355.1 Phylloboletellus chloephorus
TTTCCTCCTTGCTGATCTAGCGGACGTCGGTCTCTTCGTGAGTATCGCCCGACTAGTTTCAGATTCTACGTCGAAGGCTGTAAGTCCTACGCTTCGCGTAACATCCACCAGGAATTGAAAGCCTTAGGGCTTCCATCATAAAGGCCTGGGTCAGGGGCCACCTTCAAGACTTCGGCAGCCGTGGGCTTCCTTTGCCGGTCTTGCATCATCCCGACCATTCGGGTTTGGATATTTATCAGCTGTTCCCATAGCTGTTCAGGGGTAATTCCCTGAGGAAAAGATGGGGGGAGGGGCACAGAGCCAGAAGGGCCCGGACTTGATTCTTGACTACCGGCATACATTGCGGGCAGTCAACATGTAGGGGGTGCAGTGAGGAGGGTGGAGTTTTGAGCGTGCACGAAGAGAGGATCGAATATGTTGAAACTCCTGTCGTTCCCAATGAGGAGCAGGAGGGGAAATGTAAACTTGAACTACCGGCATAGGTGATCTAGCTGGAGTAGGGGTAAACTGGAGAACGGGGGCTTGCTCTCCGAAATTCCTTGGTTCCTCTTTGAAAGGAATAATCGGATGGTCATTGGGGTTGACCGAACTTTCTCCAAAAAACAAGGGATAAAGAAGAAAAGGCGACTCTTCTTTCTTGATTTCGGAAATCTTGAAAATTGGTGGTTCCGAGATACTTGGGAAGCGACGAGGAGAGGAGGATGCTTTGTCAACTAACTGATGGTCCTCCCAAAGGACTTCCACCAGGTTTTTAACTGAATGCGGGAAGAGGGGAACGCAACAATGAGCTTCCTAAGTCCCCCTTACGGGCTTCTCAGGCTCAATCCGAATGCGGGAAGGGGAATGCGCAGACACAAGCTACGCGTCGGAATGCCCTGATTCTTGAAGGGCGAGAAGTTGCCAAGAGAGGGAGAAAACGGGTTTTATCCCGACGGCTCTAAAGGTGGTGAGCGTGAAGAAGTGTACTAAAAATGGGGAAACCCAACTGCCCTAAATGTACGGGCGAAAAGAAAATGAAGACCGTAGAAGCGACAGTGCGCAAGCAGTGGTTTGGTGAGAGCTTATCACCCTACGTTCCCAAACGCAAACGCCCCTAGTGCACTTTGGGGTGAAGCAACTTTGTCCTTATTGACGGAGGACGACCGTATGAAATAGCGTGGGCCCGGTGCTAGTCCGGTCTGCTTCAGGCGCAGAATCCTTTATCCCCTTAGGTCTGGGGCCCGACCAATCGTTTAGAGTCTGATCAAGACTATGAAGAAATGACGAGAAGAGGTAAAGTGCGCTTGTGAAAACGTGGAGGGGTTGTGAAAGTCAAGTTCTAATGTGGCAACACTAGAGTCTAATAAAGACCCTGCGCACTCACACTATACCTCGACAAGTAGAAAGTACTAGACTCGAACCAAGCTGTAGGCCAAAACCCACAAGAACTTGACTAGAGTTCTTGGGGCGCATTCATTCACCCTTATATACTAAAGCTACATGGTCCGTGCGCATATGCGCAGCATATTACTAATACTATGTATGATAAGAGCCAATATTGCTATTCGCTTGCTATACTTGTTATCTATGCTACAAGGTTTAATGTGATTATATGAAATGGTGAAATATGTGAAGATTTACTGAAGGAGCGCTCTGCAGCTCAACTTCATAAATATAATGAAAATAAATATTGACCACCAAGACAGGGGCTAAAAGCGAGCGCACAGCAGCTCAAGCTTTGTGTTTCTAACAACTAGATGACTGGAGACATTATGTGTATTGTCTAGGTAACAACACATGAGGCATAACCACAGTCCAGATAATGTAGCATGGTATTCTAGATCACAACCCCAAGTGTTGTTTCACCTGAAATATATACAATTTGTGTGCTACTACCATTTGGTTCAAGTGCCAGTGGATGACTGTAAGCAGCCTTTGATTTGCATAGCTTCACAATGTCGAATACACCTATGTACACCTATTTAAATTTTCACGGATGCAGCTTGCTTCCATGGGAAACAAATTGTCATTTACTGTTGACAGAAAGAAAAAAAACATCCTGATATTGGATGGAATGGATGTAGTGAGAACTACATAGTCCTAGTGAATAATACCCTCATCTTATCCGACTTGTTATGTGGATCGAAGCCAACTTTCAAATGTTGTAAGTGTTTGTTTGAAGTGCCAGTGGTGCCGGTGACGTGCAATACAACTCGAAGTGAGTTACGAGCCAAGTCTGGCATTCTGCGCACTCTAAGAAGGGGGTGACACAGCAGCGGGTAGCGTGTCAACGAGGATCAGGCCGGCGCCGGAGCATTGAATGGTTGTGATGATGAACTCGACGATGAGGGGGACGAAGACAAAGAGTGTCTTTTTTTCTCCCCGACCTGCCAATGTAACACCCATCGTGTGAGCGGGTTATCCTGAGTTTCGCCTTTACATTTCTGCGACTGTATACATCACCGTGCAGACTTTATTACTGACTGACTGACTGACTTCATGCAAATTTGTGATAGCATCATCATCAAGGCAAAGGAGATTGCCAAGGCATGCGCTTGCAGAGTAGCATAAGGAGCCTAATGACATGATATACGTGGTGAAGTACACAGGGTCGTGCAAGTGAAAGTAATGCTTAGGCGGTCCTGGACACAATGGTGTAAATGTCGTGTGCACAAGCCCGACTACACGACGTACTTGTGCGAAGCTTTGATAGCGGCCACCTTGGCCTTCTTCTCCGCGAGACGTTTTTGGAGAATGGCTCTGGGGGTGAATTAGTTCATACCCACAAGCACCCTGAGTGGCACGCACTCGTATTCTGCTTTTTGCTCCTTCTGGCGGTCAAACCGGCGGCGGTTAAGGGCGCGGAGATGACGACGGCGTTGCAGGCGAATGGGGGTGACAAGTCGCTGGATTTTAGGCCTGCCGGATTTGCGTTAGCAGAGAGCACTCGAATGGTAGGTTTTGAGACTCACGCCTTGGTGTAAGGCTTGGCATTCTCCTTCTTCGGGCTCTTGACCTCTCGTCGAACAACGTACTTCGTCACGTCGTCCTCCTTGCTCAAGTTGAAGAACCTTCTGATCTTGGTCGCCCGCTTGGGTCCGAGTCTCTTGGGGAGGACGTTGTCGGTCAACTCGGGGATCTCACCCTCACCCTGCTTGACAATGACGAGAGAGAGGACGGCGATGTCGGGGCCGACAATGCATCCACGGACGGACTTGCGCTTGCGCTCACCGTCGCGACGGGGGCGGTAGCAGGAGTGTCCGTCGGCGAGAAGGAGACGGACTCGGTGGGGAAGAAGAACGCCTTGTTTCATGGGGAATCCTTGCTTGTCGTTACCGCCCGTGATGCGGAGGATGTAACCCTTGAACTCGTCGCCTATCGAGTCAGCCTCGACTTCCTGTGAGATCTTCTTGTCGAAGAAGACACGGCTAGACGGCAATGAGAGGAGAGCGAGCGACAGGAAAGGGCGGCCACGTACTATCTTCTCTCCTCATCGATGTTGATGGTCTTTTGTTGTCCCGTAGCGGGGTCTGGACGCGAACGTGAGTCGACGGACGGATTCTGATCAGTCGCGCATACTCACTGGCGATGTTCAGCTTCATACTGCGGTCCGATCAGCACCGACATTGACATTTCATGACTGTCATGGATCTACGTACATTGGGGTAGGGGAGGGTCCTTGTCACCTCTGGCAACGACGCGGGGACGGGTCTTGAGGTTGCTGGCGAGGGGAGTCGCTCGATGTCGGGAAGTCGTGACACTGAGTAACAAATTAAGGTTTTCAACTGTACAGTGTCACATGTCACGCAGCAAGCCACACCGTGACTGTGCTCCTGAAACTCTGCCCCAACATTTCCTCCCCGTCATAGTCTGTGAGTCTCTAGTCGTGCTCGTCGTGCGCGACGTCGCTGACAGCCCGTAGAAGAGCAGCCATGGGTCGCATGCACGCTCCCGGAAAGGGTATCTGTATGTGGTCTCGTATGCGCCGCGCACCGCCCGTCATCAGACTGAGTCTTCCTCAGCCTCCTCTGCCCTCCCTTACCGCCGCACTCCGCCATCGTGGCTCAAGACCACCCCCGAGGAGGTGGTCGAGCACATCATCAAACTCGCCCGCAAGGGGCTCACCCCGTCGCAAATCGGTGTCACCCTCCGTGACTCCCACGGCATCCCTCAGGTCCGCTTCGTCACCGGTAACAAGATCCTCCGGGTGTTGAAGAGCCACGGTATGTATCCTTCTTTTCTTGCATGAGCCTTCCCCTATCTCACCCGGCGCGCGCGCGATCTGTCCACCCAGGCCTCGCACCCTCCATCCCCGAAGACCTCTACCACCTCATCAGAAAAGCGATCTCTGTCCGTAAACATCTCGAGGTCAACCGGAAAGACAAGGACTCCAAGTTCCGCCTCATTCTGATCGAGAGCAGAATCCACAGGCTCGCGAGGTATTACAAAACCAAGCAGGTCATCCAGCCAAACTTCAAGTACGATGCCAACACCGCTTCGACGCTGATCGCTTGATGAGTATGGGATAATCTGGGGAGTAGGTTCGGTGGGCCAAGAGGTGGCAGTCCATATCAGATATCTGGATTGGAGGGCGAGAGGGGAATGCCACCATTGACATGCCTCGCATCATACAGCAAACGAAAATGTACGCGTGTACCTTGTGCATACGTCGATTACGCACATCGCAAGGTTTTTTCGCATTCGTGGCTGCGAAAATGGCCTACGTATCGTATGCTTGTCGAATCATGTTATGCAAAGCGTACTAGGAAAACATACTAGGAAAACATTGCGACAGACGACATTGTACATGTTCCCACCAACTCCCGACGCCCTTCACGCCCACATCGCCTTGAACTTCTCATCAAACTCCTCCGTCGCTCCATGCACCACCTCGAGCACCCTCCAATCGCTCTCCGTAACCCAGCTCGGTTTCATCCGCCCCATCGTCGTCCCCATCCCAACAAACGCCTCCTCGCCATCCTCATCCTTCTCCGTCGGGTCCACATCGAAGAACCCACTATCCAAGACCTCCGACTCCTCCCCCTCGTCCACATCAGATCCCTCCGCAACGATGGCGTCCCGCTTCCCCACAGTGATCAGCTGCTCCAACACCCCTCTCACCGTCATCAACGTCAGGTCGAACTCCTGCAGGACGAACCAGACGTCCCCCCGCCGGATCGCGTTCGCGTCGCTCAGCGGCTTCACCTGTCCGTGCGTGTAAAAATCGAGGACGTACGCGTTCTGCGCAACGTCGCCGTGGCCCCGCGACGACGACCCCTCCTCCGTGCCCGACGCCGGCCCGAAGATGTGCGCAACAGAGGGGATGCCGTGTGCATGGAGGCTCAGGCCACGCCGCGCGGTGCGCGCGAGATGGGCGACGCTCTCGAAGCGGTCGTCGTGCCCGGAATTGGCGACGAAGAGCGACCGCGCGATGACGCGCAGCGCCGTCGCTCGCAGCCACGAGTCGAAACGAGCATGTTCGTGCGCCCTGGGCACGCCGGCGACGTCGGTGCCGCTCAGCGGGAGGAGTGTGTCCGGCCCCAGCTCCGCGCTGCGCTGCGAGCCGTAGGTGAGTGCGTAGCCCGTGAAGATGCGCAGGATCTCTTCCTCGTGCTCCTGGAGCACACGTCGTGCGTCGTCCGACAGGGGAGGAAGGATCACCATGGACGCCGATTTCTTGATCATCTCTGCCATGTTTTCGTCTCTGAGATATGAGCCCGGCAAGTATCGTCTCCCGAAAAGGTGGCTCATGAGCAGGATGAAGTCCCGCTTCGCTTGAATGAGACTGGGTTGCGAGCAGATGCGGTGAAGCACGCCGTGCCTAAGCAAGGTGACAAGAGCAAAGTTGCTCGGCTCGGTGTAGTATAGGTGAGACGCAATGCCAAAGAGGTTGAATGGTCGGCCGTGTTCGTCCAGCAGTCGAGCGCGTCGTAGATACTCGACGCTGAACCGAAGGTGGTGCAACAGCTGGTATTTACCCTCATCAGAACCAAAACTGACTTGGGGAAGACGGAACAATCGCTGGACGGCGTTCACGGCAGCCGGGGCATATTCAGAGCCCTCGAGAAGGTTGAAGAGACGTAAAACCAGTGTTGACGTCACTGGGAAGTTTGCACCAAGAGAAGGGAGCTTAGACAAGGTCAACCTCTGCACTCGATCCATGGGGAGACCATAGAACACGACCTTCCCGAGAAGGTCGTATCCTCGCCTCCCAGCGCGACCAGAGCATTGTCGGTACTGTTGAGCACGGTGAGCATCGCCCCAGGAATAAGTTTACGACGCACCATGAGCGCTGTCAGGAATGCCGAATCTCCACAGAAGACCGACGTCTTCGTCGGAGCATTGATACCAAGTGCGAGCGTGCCTGTGAGAGTCCACGTCAGAGACGCTCACTTTGACACCTCACAATGAGCAATACCTGTCGCAAACATGACACGAATGAATCCTCGGCGAAACAGGCTGAGAGAGTCTCGGTTATTCAGAGAACACAATCCAAAGGTCGAGCTTCCTCACCCCTCGACAATCGTCCTATAGCGCTTGTTCATCCCAGCGTGATGAACGGCAATCCCACGTCGGAGGCAGAAGAGCGCCCACTCTGGTGTAGACGTCCACCTTTCCAGCTGCTCAAGATCTTCATCGAGCATGCTGGGGGTATACGATGTGTGCTGACCGGCGAATGAGAAGTTGGGGAGGGGTGCATTGGGGTCAAACGAAGCCTGCCACTCCAACACCTCCGTAGGTACGTCTCCCGGATCCGCTTTGTTTCTGGCTGCCCTCGCCGCGGCCCTCTCGCGAGATTTCGCCATAGATAGCCATTCTTCGTACTGAACCAATTTCCGTTGCCATTCTGGACTCGAAGCCCTCCACTTTTTCTCTTCAGTGGTCAACGCATCACATAGCTCGACCGCCATGATCTCGCAGTCCGTACGATCAAAGTTGAAGAAGATGGCCGGCTGAACATGGTTGAGGTGGCGTGCCTAATCCCCCGAAAACGAGAAAAAACTTACTAGGTCTCCTTGAGCGTGAAGGTCACAGACCAAGTTGATCAAGTTTTGCCTGAACAACTTGCGACCGGGCTGTGTGTTGATGACCTGAGCGGGCACTCGGTTCAGCGAACCATCTTCGAGACTCGCGATGACTTTGTACAAGGGGGACTCCAGGTTGCGTGGATCAAACTTGGCGACCATCGGCGCGAGACACTCTTTGAGCGCCGCATCGTACGCGATCACGTCCCTTTGTTGCAAGAGTCTGTCAAAAGGGAAGAATTTCAATGGATTCAACCTATCCAACGTCGACGGTGGCAACTCTCCGCGAGCCTCGAGTGCACGATACAGCGTCAACGTATCCGCGGCCTCTAACGCGAGATCGGAAGGGATAAACCTGGGTCCGAACGCGAGCATAGCGATCGGATGCAGATAACGCATCCTTTCAGTGGACCTGTACGTGGAAATGGACTCGAATTTGCTACTCGGTTTCTCGTGAATGTTGTAAAAGAACTTTCGTAGATGGGAGTACCGATGGGGATGGTGTACAAATGTATGCTGGAACCCGCCAGCGATCTGAACATTTTCGAGCCATTCGTTGAATTTCTCGGGGGCACCAACGGTCGCGGACAATCCACTATACGATTGACCCGGATCATCATCGGCCAAGCATGATGGAGGGAGAGACTAACATTATGGGGCAAGGAGCCAGCAAAAGGATCTGCTCCCATACAGAACCGCCCTCCTGTTGGCCAATTGTATGTATTTCATCAAGGATGATACTGCAAGGATCGTGAAGAACGCAAAGAAAGGAGCAGGAAAAAGCGCACTAATTCACTCGGGGGGTCCATACCTTCGCCAAGGGTGGCGAAAGCATCATGATGGCCAGCATCTCCGGGACAGTGACTAGAATCTGGCACTTTTGAGGATCGTGAATTCGATAGTCACGAGTATGTATGGCCCAGCAACTCCCTGCATGTCGGTACGGGTTTCTGTCGAGTCATTTGGTAAACGAAAGGAAATCACTTACGGCCATTCAGGTTCTTGCTGAATCGGGCATATATCTCGGCGGCGACCTGGGCAACGAGTGCCTTTGTAGGTGCAACATAAACGATAACACCTTCGTCCGATCCCCTAAGCACCTTTTCCATCGCGTAATACGATATGAATGTTTTCCCCGCACTGGTGGGAGCTGGGGATACTTAGTTGAGTACAACTCTAACATCCTGACGAGCCTGGCGATCACGCACCAACAACAAGAAGTGACTTGTTTTCATCGATAGCATCGAGGACTTCCCTTTGCCAGGCATCTGGTTTGAAAGCGACCCGAGGGTCTGCTTGGCTGTCCATGCTACGATCCATATACTCGCCGAAAACGCGCAGCTGCCACTCAATCGGATGTTCCTTGATACGCATGAAGTCATGAACTGGTTCGTGGGTCTTTGATTTGACCAGCTTGACAAACTTGAAGGACATGGGACGGTCTTCGTGCGACACAGCAGTAGTGAGCGAGCTCGCGTACATGGAGAAACCAAGTACGTTCAGGATGCCTTGGAGGCATTTTCGGATGTCGTTCGTTGAATAGTTGACCTCGATGATGTCTTTGATTGTTCGAAGGACGGTGACGCAATTCTTGTCGCGAACCGCGGTTGACTCGCGCTCAGGATCCAAGATCCAGTGCTGGAACAGACGATGTAGACGATACAACGCAAGTTCTGTCGCGACGAGTGGCTCGTTGGACCTGGGATTCAGTTTCAAGTCAGAGAGGGACTTCTCCAGTGACGCCAACGAAGTCTCCGCATCCAGATCACGAAAGCGCTGACTCAACCACGCGATCCCCTCAGTGAGCTGCTTTTGCGCCTTCTGAGCCAAATTTTGCTCCCGAATCACGTCGGCTTTGGACTGCTTCTGCGCACGTTTGGAAGCAGCAGGGCGCGTATAGCTTTGCTTCTGCGGCTTTATGTCTCTCAGTCAAACAGATCGATCGCCAATACGAATGCAATGACCTTGGCTGTGGTCTGATTTGACGCCGCACCAGCTGGCGGTATCTTGATCTGATGAAGCGCTGCACCCGACGCACCCGTCAGGGTGGCAGCTTGATCATGCAAAGTCTTCATGAACCGCTGATCGGACCTGAGTTTCCTCCTCCGTTGCCTCTCCGTCGAGTCGACAGGTGCATCGCCTCCGAGGTGCTTCGGTAGAATGGACTTTTTGTTGTTGTGCCAATGCCGAGTATCGTTGAAGAGGATGCCGTCGTCGAAATAACCAAACCTCGGTACTTCGGGAGATGGTGGTGCACCAATCGCCTCTTCCTCACTACCGGTGTCCCATTCATCGGTATCGGACCCTTCATCACTGTCAACTCCCTCATCTTCTTCCGTTCCATCGACTTGACGAGCCCCTGCATCGTCGGTGAGGATACGAATAGGCGCGAGTTCTGCGTCGAAGATCTTGTTGCGGAAAGGAAGGAGTCCGAGGCTACTATCTGTGGGTGGAGAGACATGCAGAGGAAGGAATTGTGCAGCAAATTGGGAAAATGCAGAAAGAGGAACAGAGACTGAATTCAATTTCTCCTGCACGAACTTTGCAAAATGTTCCCCGAATATTTGTTGTACCGAGAAATGGTTGTTCTCTGCCAAGAAGCGAACGAGCGCGATGAACACTCTCAGGTCGACATCGATAGTTGTACTCAACGACGTAATGGCTGTCTCTACGGCGATGAGGACTTTTGGAAGGAAGTCAGATGCGAGTAGACGTTTGAATTCAGCCCGCATAGGATCCAACCTTCTAGCACGGTCTTGTGTAGAGAGACGAGGAAGTAACAATAGATGAATGAGGAATGCGAAGCGGAGAGCTTTCCCTCGAGTATCAGAAAAATGTGTGAGGGCAGCCACCTGTAGAATGACATCCTCGGTGGGAAGGTCTCTCAATTTGTGAAGGGATTCAGTTGTTCTGGGTGACGGGATGAGAGTAGCGGTCATCGTCTTCTCTTCGAGGATACGAGACGATACGGAAAATGCATCACGAACGGGGGTGGGAATAGAATCCTTTCCTCGACGTGATCTCGACTCGTAAACAAAAGAAAGCACCTGTTCCGCGAGATAGTCTAAGTGTAAATTGGTGGTGACTGCATGATGAGGCTAACCTTAGAGTCGCGGAACTCAGCGCCCTGCAAGAGTGCGATCGCCAGCCCGCTCGATAGAAGATCGAACAGAAAGACACGGTAGCAGAGGAGGCGTCGATCAACGAAAGGATCCGTCAGACGTTGTTCACTGCCACCATCATTGACCAGGACGAACATAGGCTACGTGATAGTGAACGCGATAAACATGCGCAGAGAAAGTCGACTTACTTTCCGCAAAAGCTGATACTCTATCCACTTCGGATCCGAAAGGCCCGTGAAGGTGTACACAGAGACTTGGGGTATTTTGAGCAGGTGATTGAAAAGGAGTCTTCGAGCAAGGGATCGGGATGCTTCCTTGAAGCCGCCCACGCCAGTCATCAATGCGAGGTGTCGAGATTCTGCTGGGTCTCAGGGAAGGGTCCTTGTAACCGTCTCGAACTCACCATTCCAAAATACAACCTCAAAGACAGCTGAGCGCTTGATAAATTCGTCGAGTGTGCACTCAAGTATATGGAGAGCATGCAGGATCTGGAAGGACGGGTCTGGATCCACGATCGTCCATGAGTCTTCCACAAGATAATCCCACATCATTGCTTACCATCTGGCTTCCCTAATGCCAGCAGTGGATCATCGATAACGAGCTGGATCAGTGAATGCCCTGTAGAGAGCGCGACAACGATCAGTGAACAAACGCGGAACGCTCGCGACGACAATACCATCGATGATGAATGGCTCAGTTCCAGCATAGTCACCAAGCAGATCCATCCACCTAGCTCGCCTGCTGGCAGTGTGCCATTCAGCATCGATCCAGTTCAGTGCATCTCGGATCGACAGCGGCCTGATAGGATCGGTCGTGTTTATGTCGAGGCGATGATCATCAACCTCGAACTCCTCTAAATCCATCGTACAATTGACGAGTTATCTGTCAGTAGAGGGATGGTGGGGTCCGCGGCCAAGAGAGAAACCTGCGGTCGATCGGCAACTTAAGGGTGTAATGGACTGGCCCGTGCGCATTCGTAATCACGTTGCTGTGCAGAACCCCATGACTCCTTCGAGAATTCTGGCCAGACGACGGACTCCCGTCGACCCAGTTCGGTAACAGATAACATCTGTTAGCATTGACTATGAGCTCGGCTGTGAATCAGCCGGTAGGAGGTCACCCTCCTCTGACTGTCTGCGTTTCGTGGATGTGTGAAGAAATGTGAGTAATCATAGCGTTGCACAGGCGTACCGTGGTCATTACTGAGCGGGTATGGTGGCTGCGACAAATCACGGACAGTCTTTAGGTGCTACTTCAAACCGACCGAGCTGTCGTTACAACTGTTTCACCAATTAACATGGATTGTCCAGCAGCCAAATTCGTTCCATTCTGCGAAAAATCTGTCATGGATGCGTGCAACTCCAACTTCTTGGTAGCGAAAAGTTGCTTCGACTTTCACGACTGTACTGCACTTGCAACAAAACGCCGAAAGAGGGTGGGTCTGCGGACATTATCGGAGACGGTGACGATATAAAAAAGCCCAAGCTTGAACCAGCAATTTCGACCCGGCTGCACATTTTCGAAGATTTTGGCGACATCATCTCGCTTGCCCAGACATGTGATGAGCTCTAGTGACGCGGCAGGTGTATCAGGATGGAAAGATAAATTGATCTCACGCTGCAGGACAGTAGCTGTGGGCGTCGAGAGGACGACACCGGCGTATATTGAATAGGAAAACAGTGGCGGGTGTAGGAGAAACGAGTTCGCGTGATCATGATAGAGTTCCAAGTTGGACGAACTCGAAGAATATTGCGACAACTAATTGAGCCTGTCAAGGAACCTCTTAGGTGGTGTTGACGATACGACGAGGTATCCCAACCTTCACCGCATGGCATTGGACTATCTAAATGTTCCTGGTGAGTGTACCAAGTACTACGTGTTTTATCACTCGTTTTACCTTTACGCTCCGATAACCGAGTAACCTCCACAGCAGTGGTTGACCGAGTTTTTCACAGGGTCGGCAGCTACTGCACTTCACGCGGAACCAGTCGTCTGGATGTTCACTCCGAAGGTTTTTGTGTCTTGGCTTCCTGGAGTTGTTACGGTATGATTTCCATGACCGACATCGGCCTTATCGGTCTCAGTTATCTGAGCGAAGAAGCGAAGGCACTCCTTGCATCACAGGCCACTGATCACGACTGATACCTTGAATATAGAACATTGGATGTTTCAAGGCTGCCCTCGTACCCTATGTATGCCATCGTGTCGTCCGCGGGTTTTTATCAACACCGCGGTCAAGACAAGTTGCGGGTACGGGTGCGGTGTGAGCTGGCCGACCCGCGGTTTTACCCGTGTGCAACCCTAGCAACCATTCTCGGGTGGCTTGCGCGCAACGCATCTGGTACGGGTGTTCGTGGATCTTGGACAGAACCCTCATGGTTCGCTCTCGATGCTTCTCGCGGAATAGAGCCTCGGGAAGCAAATCATTTGTGCGCGCAAGCGTGCTCACGTTTGACGCTCTCATGTCGTACGTCTTCACACGGACGTTTCGCCACACGTTCTTCAAGGACGCAGGTAGATGATTGCTTGTTTGACTTTCCCCGCTCTTCTACTCGTCGACTTTGGTCGCTTCCAATACAACGTGGTGATGCTTGGTACGTAAACCATACCACGCCGATCGTACAGTGTATATATCCATCCCGTGCAATAGGATCTACCCTGCTGGCGATGAACGCGTTCGCCGTCGGGATTGACCTCGTCGGCGCTCATTGTGCTCAGTCTCGGCTTCAAGTGAATGTCCCTTTATTATGCGCTCGCTATCGGCGCATATCTGCTTGGGAAAACGTATCTTCCTGGGATCTGGAAAGGGGTATGACCATTGCTTGCTACGACGGTGTGCGATACTGACATAGATGTTCGCCTCCATCTGTTCACCAGCCTGGCATTAATCATCATCGTCTCTTTCGTTATCCTCTTCACACTCTTTCTGCTTCGATGCTCGCCCATCTCCTCTTTCAGCGCCTCAAACATCGCGCATTCTTTTCCCTTTCTCTCGTGGTCTTTTTGAAGACAGGGTCGCCAACTTTTTTGTGTTTCACGAATGCCCACCCTGCTCAAATGGAATGCGCGCGTTTGACAGCAAGGAGCCACTGCGGCCCTCACAGCGCTCGTTTTTTTTTTTGTCTGCAGTTGCTGGACTTTCCGTGGCAAGATTACGAGGCGCACCTACCCTCCCCCCCTCTTCGGATGATCAGCAGTCGCAAGGACTGTCCCCGACTCTCCCTTTGCTCCATTACGCGCTTCTGACCACCTCGATGTTCTGTTTTCCCTCTTCTCGTTCCAGGGTTCGCAAGAAGACCATCCTGCTGTCCCCGTCCGTCCATCGAGAAAAAATAAAATCAACGTGGCGGCACCCTTAATTTTTTCAGACCGTCAACGCGTCCGACGACGCTCCTGCATTCTCCCGAAGTCGAATGGTCACGCTCCCGGCGCAGCGCGCGATAGTCTCGACCTGTTTTTTTTTTTTTCCTTTCCTTTCCCTTTCCTCGATCGTGCTGGTCAGTTTTTATTTTTTATTTTCCTTCGGGGGGAGGGGCTTGTGTGTCTGTGGTTGCTGGAGCATCAAATGCGGCATTCCGGGTTGGCTGGGCGATCGGCGGGTTGCCCTACGGTGGAGCGCGGGAGGAAGGACGGTATAGTGATGAGGATGGCATGGGTGGGGTGTGGTGAAGAGGAAGGGGCACGTGTTGGGTGGCGTTGTGGGCTGACGAGCT
>JBBPOI010000438.1:0-13820 GCA_038091355.1 Phylloboletellus chloephorus
TGAAATAGAAGCATAAATAGAAGCGGTATTTAAGGAGGCCGTATACCTCATGTATTTAATAAAGCGGAGATTAAAAACACATGTTAGGTCACGTGACATGCTTATGTAATAGCTAAGTATTATACCAGGTCGAGCGTTCAATCCTGGCCAAGTCCAATCTTTTTACTGTAGGGGCATTTGCTTGCATAGGAGAAGTAATGCGTTTGTAACAATAACAAGGACACTACAAGAGCCAGGATAAGGTTTGGTGAAATTCATCTACGTGGCATGTCAGTCCAAGTATGCTACATCAATGTGGAAAGCTGCATACCACATGTTCCTTCAAAAAGCACAGAAAATGTACATTGTCAACTGGACCCTTAATTATATCATATGAGATGATGCTGTCAAGTGTAATGGCTGGAAGAATGGAGTGGCACACCCCTCATACAAAATACTGCCTTGCACAACAGCACTGTCCTTTGATTGAGCAATCATCTGCACAAGTAGACGTACATTTATTGCTGGCAGCTTCATCTAGAAATAATAACATATTCAGGTCTGGTGCATTTGCTGCAATACAATTCTGTAGATTGCCTGATGCTCCTCATTATGCTCAGCTGCTGAGAACAAAACAACTTTTCAGGTGATCTGAAGGCACTGGAGTGTTCGTTGAAGCATAGGTATAGTAGCGTATATATGACATTTGACCCATAGTTCACATTGAAGCTTGTTGAGGTAGATGGTGCTCCAGAGTTGAACTGTAGCATGAACAAAGGCAGTGTCTGCTATGCTGAGAACACAGCAATGCCCAACAATGTGAGAGTACTTGTGAGGATTGTATACAACACCAAACTGTTCATAGTCGTTGAGGGTCTTGTAGACGAGAGCTTTTCCAACATCTGGAAGACCACAAATATCCTTGATACTATGGTCTTCTGAATAAAATGTTGGAATGTACAGTTTTATGTCATTGGACACAACGTGCGCTGGCATGGTGTGAGAAAGCCTAGCAGCGCAAGCGCTGTTGCTCACTCGGGTGAACTCGGGGTCCTACCCCGGCCATTCCCGAGGGCTCGAAATTTCAGTCGCGTTTTCCGCATCGTTTTGAAAACTTCTGTAACGTGTACCTCCTGTGCCTTTTTTTTTCTTTTGCCTTTGCCTCATGTGCAATTCAGTCGTCTGGCTGTAGGTACTTGACAGATGTCCAGTGGTGCAAATGTTGCATTGCCCTTTGTTTGCTGTGGTGTTGAGTCGGTATTGGCCATTGTAGAGGGCTGCAGGGCAAGCACTTGCAGGCGTGCTCAGCAACGACCAGGAGGCACATTTTTTGAAACTCTGCCATGGTCATTTGCCACATTTCAGATTGAAAAACTGCTAATCAGAGCCGACTGTCGGCTGCCCTCCTGAACACCGCTGTTCTGAAAATTGAACAATTTTACAAACTATCAACTGGTAAACATTTTCAAGATGTTTATTATGCTACTCGAGGAAACTAACCAACGGTACACACAGCGTCCATCTTCATCACGAGGTCGTCGACCGTCCAGAAAGACAGTCGAGCAATTCTCCTTACTCGCGGCCCCGTCACGACCCCTTGACACCATCAACAACTCTGATCAGCATCTTCACGAGTCCCCCACGAGGCATCAGCCCTTTCACGACGGCGCGCCCTACACCAGAGCCATCTGTGGACACAGGAGTTGGGGTGTGCACGACGAGACGGGCAAACACTTCGCCCTGGGCATGCGGATCAACGCCAGCGTTCATCACAACGAACAAAGACAAAAAAAGAAGACGAGACTCACCACTTCAACGAAAATGACAAGGATGATAAGCCTGTGAAGGGGAAAAACCGTGGGGAAACAAACAGACAATAGCAGACAGCACAGTACCATATGACAATCCAAGTTATCCGCTCCATGGCACTATTGTTCAGATGATCGTGAATCGCGTCGAGCTAGCACCAAACGTGACGTGACATTACAAAAAAAAATTGAAAGGCAAGGAAGGGAACAACGCACAAAATCGCTCGCAACAACCAGCTTTTCGTTCAACGCCTTGACACGCCCCTCGACTTCCATGTACTCCCTCACGCTTTCATATAGCCCACCGAGACTGGCTTCCGTCCAAAAGAGCTCGGGGACATCAAGGACGTTCGACACAAGGTTCACGTCGCGGCGCAGCTTGAACAGTCGACCCGTCAAGCGGAGTGCGTCTTTGCGCTTCAGGGAGAGCGCGCCGGATTGGGCGAGTTGGCGTGGAATGGAGAGTGCGAGCGGGTCTGAGAGAACTCGTGAGGCAGTTGTCTCGTACATTGCAAGGAGTGTGGATTGTGCAAGGGCGTGTGCGACGGAGAGCTTAAGAAGGTGAGAGGGGGACCTAAATGCTACGCGAATGTGAGGATACTTGGACTGAGAAGAAAGGAGATCGACGTGCTGAAGAAATCATTGTATATCCTTGGGTGGGCGATGGATCGATCGATCTGGATGCGATGATATTATCAGGGACTGATAAAGCAGAGAAACCTGCGAACGTACGACAAAATGACATTCTTCTATCTCCCAGTCGTTCTCTTTTATCGTGCGACGAAAGATGCCAGCTTTCGCAAGGTCATCGACGATACTTCTTTCCTGTACTGCGTCGAAACCATAAAACACCGCTACACCATACGCGAAAAAAACGACCTCGGCAATCGGTTCCTCAGACTCTGGTTCAAGTACGTTGGGAGACAATCGTTGTGGGGGTTGGTGAAGAGTAGGCGTTTGCGGACCCTGACATTCGTCACTCTGCCCGGGATTGTCGTGTTCTACCTCCGTCTCCCCCGCGGTGTCAGTAAGGAGCCCTCCATCTGCCTCTGTCTCGCCGCCCGCCTCAGGCTCAGACTCAGCGGGGAACATGAGTGTGAGAGGGAGGTCTCTTTCTCTCCTCGTCTCAATGGGACTACCTTCGGTAACATAACCGCCTTCCCTGCCCTCTGTGACGTATCCATCGTGCTCCCGCCTTGGGTTTTCTTGGCGCGATCGCGGGCGGGGGGTAGCGAAGTACGACCCTTGGTACCCATTCTCTTCTGCTTCGGAGAGGCGACTGAGGTGGGCTTTCGTAAACGCAGCCGAGGAGCGAACAGTAGTGGATGGGGAGTAGCCCGGCAAGAGGGGGAGATGGTACATCTAGCACGAACTTCGTCGTCAGATGAAGCTCAGGCAACGATGGAAACCGGAAAGATCGTGACACTGACCACATACATTGCCTCGTCAAACACCCTCGGCTGTACGTTATGTTCCCGCTTGAGGAACCCAGCGAGGAGCTTCATCTTCATTCCCTCTGCGAGACAGTAGGCTGTGATGCGCTTGTAACCCGCCCTCTCCCTCTGATCCTTGCTCATGCGCTCGGCAGCGCTCTTGGACTCGCGGACGGGGCCCGCGTCTGTCTCATAGCCGAGGACATCTTCCTCTGGCGCGCCGGGGTAAGCGAGACCTGGAAGGGGGTGGAGTGGCTTTGTCTGTGGTGCGGAGGGGAGGAGGACGAGCTTCTCTGTTGTCTTTGAGGTGCGGAGGGGTTTGCCGGTGACGACTGCGGCAGTTGCGGATTTGGGCTTTGGGGTCGTGTGCAACGCGATACGGGGCTGTGACGGACGTCGATACGTGGGGCGGGCGGACGGCAGCGTCGGTTGTGAGGGTCGGGACATGGAGGTGGTCAAGACTCGTGGGAAAACATGTTTACTCACTCCAACTTCAAGTCCAGGCTGCCATACCCTAGTACTTTGGCTGGGTCAGCGCAATGTGTGGGATTTGCAACTACCAAGTCACTCAGTCTGATCTCTTATGCTAGCTGATGCTGCGAAAGACCAGGATACGTCAGCCATCCGGAAGTCTGTCACTCAACATGGTTAGTAGTGTTCGGGTGGGAGGAAAAACTTTCAAAGTGAAGTCATCCACTGGCACTTGGGGCACCAAGATTTTGGTGATGTCTACATTGACAACAACTTTTTCAGATCAAGCAGTAGTATATTCATCTTTGGACTGGTGCTCTGCTTTCGTAGCTTATGGGAAATGATGTATGCATCGTGTATATATATATATGTGTGCTATGAAATGGGGCGCGAGAGAGAGAAGTGAGTAAGCGCGTAGCGCTTTGGCTCGGCGGGCAGCCTATGGGCAAGCGAGAGAGCTATTAGGATTTCTTTCGGTCCTCGTCGCTGCATCATATGACATCATTTTGTGTACTTTGGAATCCCTTTCGTTGTATATAAGTCGGGCCCTCTCGCTCGTGTTATCCCCCAATTTTGGAATAGTTACTCGTTCGCTAGAATCATGATTCACTTTGGTTCGCCTCTCAAGCATTGCCTAACATTATTCCAAACTTTCCCTCCTCTGTAAATTATCCTCCTACACCATCGTTTCACTCTCATCCCTGTGACGCTATGAACTACCCATCCTTCATGACATGGAGGGGCCTTACATCCACCTTACCCTCCACCCGATCACCCTCCCCAATGGAGCCAGATCCTGCCATGCCACCTGCCACTTGGATGTTTCGTCTCGCCAAGTCACAAGCTACCTTTGACACCCTGTATCGCAAATGGTATGCAAAATATCAGTGTAACCCCACCTTAGCAGGAGCTCCTCTGATCCTATTTACACAATCCCTTGCCATGGAATTTGAACCCAGCATACCCCCGCAAATCTCCCCATCATCCCACACCCTCACAACCTTCGCCCTCTCATATCAACCCCTCTGCCAACGCCTCCTCCAGAAGTGTTGGAAAGTCACTCACTGCCAAACCTGAGGCCTATGATGGAGCCAAGGGGAAGTTTGTCCAATGGTGGCATACGGTCGAACTTTATCTCACTGAATCTGTTATAAACACGTTATTTCTCCTATGCAGGCGAACACCTCTACAGCAAAAAGATTGGACTTGGCCAGGATCGAACGCTCGACCTTGTAAGAAATAGCTTCATGCGCTAAACCTAGACCCGCATGATGTCTATGACGCTCTTGTACTTCTAAGGTACTTAATGACTACTCATAACCAAACTAGGGACATAGTCCCCACAGGCCTAAAGACATCGGGCGTCTTAGAATAATCGAAGACCGGAAACAGACAGTGCCGGACTCTGCTTAACGTCTACAATCGGAGACGTCGCTGTCAAGGTGACAGGGAACCCTCCCTAGTGCTCTATGGGAGACCAGCAACATTATCCTAATTTATGTGGCGCTGGACGGGCACATCAAATAGCGTTGGGCAGGTGCTAGTCCCATGTGCGTCAGGTGCACATAACCCTTGTCTCCATACGTCTGGAGCCCAACGGACTGTTAGGGGCGTCACCCACTGTGCTAGGACCTAACCCTGGTCACCGGGGAGACTCACATACGCATCAACAGGTTTAAGCGTCAAATTGTAAAGCTAAGGGATCTACCCCTAGCTTGTCTCTACTTATATACATCTCCAGGGTGGCAGTGTACTAGCCACCCTCTACCCTAGAGATAGTAAATAGTACATGACATCATAGTGATGTCATAGAGATATAAATAAGAGGGCTGGCCCATGCATGAGGCATCTAGCCTTACACATGAGGCGCCTAGACTTACGCATGCATCAACATGCGCTTGCCTAATGTCCATGGTCTAGAACCTGGGCTAAGGGTTCCTAGTAATAATAAATGAGTAAGCCCAATGTGACAAAGTGTCACATCACATGACGTTATGCATGATAAGCATGACAGGGTGTGACATGTGTGACAAGTCACATCACATGTGACAAGCATGACATAGTGTGACATCATGTGATGTCATATCACATATTAAGTCATGTGACCTAGTCTGTCACTATGACCCAAGAAAATAAGTAAAGGAAAGATAAGTCTGCAGAATAATAAGGAAGTGATAATAAAATAAGGGGAAAATGGTCCCTGCAAGACCAAGGGAGGACAATGAGTCCTGTGTTTCTAACACCAGATACAAGATAGGAAGACAAGGCTCAAGAGCAAATTAAAGGCCAGCCAGCAAATATCAGACATTGACCAAGAGTGGCTGGTCCATATTGGTAATCTGGTGGATGAGGAACGTGCCATTGATGCATTAGACCATGCATCTAACTATGAACGAGGGCTCGAGAGGCTAAATTCACATGACAGACACATCTGTTGTGGAGAAGCTCAAGAGACTTGCCCAAAGTGGCGAGAAAAGATGTGCTCCTTCAAAGAAGCGGAACCATATGGCATTGATAGATTTCAATTATTTATGCTAAGTCCATTTGCAGGTCCTGAGATGCCTGCAAAAATGTCTGTTAACAATGAACGAAATGTCACAAAGAAACCAGAATTTTCAAAAAAAGAAAATGCCACATTGGAGCAATGGATCGAGATCCTTGACTGGCATTGTGCCAATGGGAAGAATCAGACAAAAACTGCAGTCCATTTCAATGCAATCCATCCAAACCTTCGACTCAAACAGCCAAGAATATCTGCCTGGTGTTACAGATGGTACATTTTACTATGATTTTTCATTATTTTTCTGAACACTTTCGCTCACTGGCGCAATTCATTGACGAATTGCGCACCACTCAGTGACACTTATGCTACATTCTTCTTTAGGATCAGGGATCTTCCCTGGATCTGCCCTTATGCTCACACAGCCTTCTTTCTATCCGTGCTGTGCACGGCTATGTTTCATTTACCGAGATCTCGGTAAGATCTCGTACATGCGTATACCTCATGCCTTTCATTTCTGGTGATGCAACTTTAATGCCTCACCTCTTACATGCACTTTTAATCTCCGTCGGGGCTATGCCACAGCCTCAGGGCTGTTCTGCCACCGCCTCATGTACACCTCATGTCTTTAATCTCCACTCCACAGCCTTGTGGGCTATACATCTTCTTATAGTAATAGTAACCAAACATGTACATACAATATAGTAGTATATAAGGCCAAAGGCGCCGCCAGAGAACTTCAGTCAAGTTCTCTTGGTCTTTCCTCATCACAGAGGCCAGGGGATAGATTCGCTCCTAGACTTTCACTCTCTCTCTACGCTTTCTTGTTTTTAGTGTCATTGCTCAGCGGATCCGTTCCTTATGTTCAAGGGTCTTTGCTTGGGTGTTTCACCTTATGCATCATATATTGTTCATGCTCCTAAGTAATTACTTTATTATTACTATTATGGGAACCCTGTTACAGTAGTTACCAAGTCACATCAGTGACATGTCACATATCCTGTAATGTATATAAGACTGGCCGCAGCATGTGCCACAACAGAGTTCTTCCTGACCTCTAACCACTACTTGCTCAGCACAAGTTGTATCCAGGTAAGCTATCACTTTCCTCTTGAGTATGTAGCCTGCTTCAACAAACAGATTCGCAACTCACTCCCATTGAAATGAAGCAAGATAAATGTAAAAGCACGCAAGTAGAAAGAAAGGGTGGGAGAGGTGGATGGCAAAAACAATAGCTATAGCACGAGAACTATCAATGACTGCCACTAGTGAGATGATGAGAGATCAATGATGAAAGAAACTAAAGCCTGTTGACCATGGCTTACCTAGTGAGATGATGGGAGTGAGTCTGAGGAGCAATGAGCCCCGGCTACCATCGTCTCCCTAGCACACATTAGGGATGAGAGCTATGACGCACAAACCCGACCATTTAGCAATGACATAGCTTTGTAGCAGCACACACAAAGAAATGTGGTGCGTTAGCCTTAGAGGCACAGATGAGCCATTGAGGCATGAGGGTTGCCATGGAGGCAAGCATGCTATAGAGGTGAAAAGGACCCACATGAAGCATAGGTAAGATCATAGAGGTTCGAGTTAGTAGGTTAGTTCCAACGAAAGGGCAGACTGAAAGGAAAGGTTCAAACGAAAGCCGGCTACACTCGATCAATTAGCCTAGTGTAATATCCGCCCAGCGCTGTAAATGTCAATAAACTCCCAGGGGCTCATACACTACCAAGCCAATTGGGTGATTCTGTCAAGTCATGGAGCCGTCAAAGCCCTCAGACGAGGCCAGAGTGCTCGTCATATACACTGGCGGTACAATCGGAATGCTCGTGGGCGCCCATGGATACGTACCCGAACCCTTCTTCCTAACAGAGACCCTCAGAAGTCAGAAGCGGTTCCACGATCCTCTTCAAGATTCACTGTTTTCGCATGCAGCCTCAGTTAAAGGCTACAGAGAATGGTCAAGTAGTGGGAGATCTAGCCCATCTGCAGCGGAGACGCATATCATGACCCCCCCAAGCCATTCCGCAGTCTCTCATCCAACCCTATTGGTCAAGTCTTCGCGTCCTATCGGCAGAGCACAGACACTTGCTCCCGATGCGAGTAGCATGCCCGTAGATACCAGTCAATGTGAGAAGATCGCAGAAGATATTTATCAAGCGCGTCTACCAAGCCTGGTCACTCCCCGAAGTGTGGCGCCTGGCCTCGGTGGTGGGAAGCGTATCCGTTACGCTATTCTCGAGGTACGTGCTAAGGTAGACGAGATAACCCGGTTGCGAATACGCATGTCAGTGGGATCCCTTACTGGACAGCAGCAACGTTGAGATACATGGTGCATTTGACGTTTATTGTTACGAAGCACGGCTCTCCCTGACCTTCCGCAGACTGGATTCGGATAGCGACAGAGATAGAGCTCAACTACACAGATTTCGACGCGTTCGTGGTCCTTCATGGCACGGACACGATGTCTTATTCGTCCAGCGCGTTGAGCTTCTTACTCGAAGACCTTGGAAAGACTGTGGTCGGTTGGCCTTTTCATCTATACCACACGAGAATCTAATGAATGGCCTTCTCTGCGTATCAAAGATTCTAACTGGTGCTCAAATTCCCCTGTCCCAACTTCGCAACGATGCTGTGGATAATCTTCTCGGGGCACTAACTATTGCAGGACATTATATTATACCAGGTTCTCTTCCTTTGCCTGCGTTATGTGTGCATGCTCATTCTTTTCAGAGTGTAGTTTGTACTTCAATCATACTCTCTATCGCGGCAACAGAGTCTCAAAAATATCTTCGTACGATCTTAATGCCTTTCACAGTCCAAACTTTCCTCCGCTAGTCAATGGTCTGTTCCGTCTTCCGGGGCTCTATGTTTTTCACCGATCTTTTCACGTCTTTCAATACAGTTGAGATCGATATCGTGGTGAACTGGAATGACGTGCTAAGGCAAACGAACCTGCGTCGCTTTAGACCCCATAAAGGTTTCTCATTCATCTTCTACCATATCTTCGCTGATCGAATTCTTCGTTGACAGAAATGAGCCCCCACGTTGGTATGTAGCTAAGCCAGCGTGTTACTGCTTTGCTGACCGGGCGGCAGCGACCCTTCGCCTGTTTCCTGGAATGAGTGGTGTCACCGTTCGTGCGTTCCTGGCTCCCCCAACTCGCGGCGTTGTACTCGAGACCTTTGGCGCCGGGAATGCCCCACAGAGGTCTGATCTAATGGCGGCCCTGAAGCAGGCATGCGACTCTGGAATTGTCATCGTTGCAATCACACAATGTTCCAAGGGTTCCGTCTCTGATGCATATGAGACCGGCAGAACTCTTCAGAAGGTAGGCGTTGTTCCGGGTGGGGATATGACCCCCGAGGTAACAGGGCCCTCAACTACAACGATGGTAAAGAGCTTACATTTTGACATATAGTGCGCCCTTGCAAAACTTGCGTACCTTCTATCCAAGCCCGAGCTCAGCGTCAATCAAGTTAGGGAACTAATCAGCATGCCTCTACGCGGTGAACTTACCCGTCCCACACTTTCGGCGCCGACCCGACCGCCCACAGCTGCACCTGATCTACCAAGCATTCAAGGGCTTTTGACACAATTTGTACGACTCACTAGTTCAAGTTCGGCGCACCCAATACCACGGATCACCTTCTCTCCATCCGTGGGGGATGATGCCCAGCATGCTGCTGCGCCCTGGTCCGGCACTGCCAGCGAGACAGCGTCGACTGAAGCAGCCCTCCTTCCCTTGCTCATGCACCTCGCTGCGTCCTGCAATGACACAGAGAGCTTGAACCTTTGTATCGCTACCGCTTCTACATGGGAGGTAGAAGACATAACACAAGTCTCTATTCCAGGAGGGATTGTGAATTGCCTTGAAGCTGGTTCTGGTCGTTCTCCCCTACATGTAGCAGCTCTTAACGGGAGCACTGCTAGCGTCACCCTTCTGTTAGAATCTGGCGCACTCGTGCATCTCAGAGACACCCTTGGACACACTGCCTTGTATTATGTCAGCATTTTCTCCTAGGTTTGCTGATCTACTGAATGACTCGAGTCTTCGTAGGCGGCTCGCTAAGGACACGATGACATCGTAGATATCCTTGTTTGTGCTGGAGCAAATCTTGGAAGCTTGGAGTATGAGGCTGGATACGCTGAGCTTGCTCTGAAAAACGCACTCGATTCCGGGGACCAAAGGGCAATCAAGGTTTGGGGCAAAACCGGGATGAAAATGCTTGTTCGAGATTCAATGTAGAAATCGCTAATCAATACACAGTAAGGTATCGGGGTGCACTAACGTCGGCAATAGTGTAAGTTATAACTGCGAGTCACGATCCTCAACTTCCATTCCCTCCACATCAGATCCCGATTCAGACGCATCCTTTGCAGCATCTCTGATCTTTTCACGAAGGGAGTTGAGGAACAGTCCCTGTTGTGCGCACGGAAATGTAAATGAGTCTCCCATGTATTCCAACCCTTTGACAAAGGCTTCCGGTTCCTTGTCAAGATGTAAGGGAGTGTATTTGATCCGACGATGTATAAAGTCATCTTCGGATGCGGGCTCGCCATTTGGACCTCCAAAGCCATTGAATACACGCATGACGAAGACTATACCTGTTGGCAGATATGAGCTGTAGCCTAGTAAAGAATGAGAATAATTCAACTTTTTTCGCCTATTCGCTCTCCTTCGATGTCGTCGGCTCGACGTGTCATTTCGTAGTATGTATATATGCAGTGGAAAACGATTTCAGGCTCTTCGGAGTCCGGTGCATGATCAAACTTGACATTCGTCACCAAAAGGTTAGACATGTCCTCGTAGAATTTGATCACTTCAGTCATCTTTGGGTCATCCATGCCGAACGGTCGCTTAGGATGTGAACGAGAGGTAGAAAGGGCACTCTTGGGGGCTGCCCGAGCAAGCAGTTCCTTTGACCTCTCGATTTCAGCATCACGCTCACGGATGGTGTCTTGGACTGTGATCGTTGCTCGTGTAGGTGTCTGATCATAAAGAATGATAGAGGACTGACCTAGTTGTTCTAGTTCGGCGATACGTTTTGTTTGTTCGAAAATCACGCTATCCTTCTCCTTGATAACCTCTTGAAGACGTGATATGTCCTGTTCGGCCGCGCGTTTCTCCTCGTCGGCTGCTTCTCTTGTAAGAAAATGAACTGCGACTCCTTGTCCCGTGCGAGAAAGGGGCTCAACCCGTGCTAGCTGAGAAGTGAGCTCCTTGATGAGAGCGTCCTGTGCTACGACCAGTCATTGGGTGCAACAGAATATCGGGTCTCAACATACTTCTACCACGTTCTTCGTATTGTATTTGTAGTTGCTCGAGTACTTGCTCTGGTTCCGTCTTGCGCATTTGGAAAAGTTCTTCCAACTGTTTCGATAACGCCTCTCGTTGAACCTCAAGCTGGAATACATGTTATTACACTGGAAACAACAACAGGAAATCGCACATCTTTGGCTTTCTGTTTCCACCGCTCCAACTCCTTTCGACTTCTCACCTCCGAGGAAGGGTAGTTTTTGTTCGTTCCGGTAGTAGAATGCATCAGTAGATTAACACCTTTTTCTCACAGATGACATCCTCTTTTCACGGACAAGTTCATACCCATGGCCAGCCACGGCAGTACACATGCTGGCCATGGGGGTACACCCACCAGCAGCTTACAAAACTTACAAAATTTGAATTTGAGCTAATTGAACATTCAGATAAATTTGATAGATTTGCAACTAATTGATCTCGGCTGACTGAAAAAAAAGTTCCCTCTACCACGTTCACTCTCTCCTTTCCTTTCTCTGGTTTCTTATAACCTCCTTTTCTCAACTCTGAGACCCACTCTTTGTATGAGTTGCAGTTGGCAGAGTTGTGTGTGGCTGATAAATGGTGCTCACACCAAGTGAATGCATTTTGAGGTTGAGCAGAGGCCTTGTGTGTTCTGGAGACTTTCATTGCCAACTCTGAGTGTCTGGAGGGATATTGTTATGCTTGGTCTGGGTAGGAACAAGCATAGACTAGGAGATAACAAAGGCTGGCCTTCAAGGTGTTCTTGAGGCAGAGATGTCGAATGAGAGTTCGACAGTGGCCTCTCCTAAAGAGCAAGATCGAGACTAAGGCAAACAACAACAGTTGCTGGAGATGAAGGTCTTGAAGATGACCTTTACTAAAGAGCAAGATCTAGATGAGCAATGATGTTGCCCGAGACGAAGCTTTCAAGGAGCATCCACTCGAAGTAGGACAATGACTTATAGAAGTCCAAAGGAAAGTGATGAAAGATATATTGCTAGGAGTCACAGGGAGGATTTCGAGTAAGATTAGCATGGGAAATACATTGCTGGATGTCTAGGATTTATATAGCAGAGTCAAGAGAATACTGACTAATCAAATGGAATACAATAGAAGGATGAAGAACGATTAGTCAGTTACTTCATAAGAACAATGAGTCACAAAAATACAATGCCATCACATGAAGACTAAGAATAGGTGGCATGTGTGCAATGTCATCAGAAAGAAGTTAGAACTGTATGACACATGTAAGCTGTTGTTATAAACGCATTACTTTTCCTATGAGGACAAATGCCCCTCTAGTAAAAGAATTGGACTTGGCTAGGATCGAATGCTCGACCTAGCATAATACTTAGCTATTACATAAGCACATCACATAACCTAACATGTGTTTTTAATCTCCGCTTTATTAATAACATGAGGCATACACGCCTTCTTAATTATCACTTCTATTACGCTTCTATTTCACACACGTTTGACATGTGTTCTAATTAGAGCCTTCTATTTCCCACGTACAGCTTGGTCCGTGTGCAGTAGTCTGGGATATATAAAGGACCATGTATCATAGTTAATTCCCAGCTTAATCCACTTGTTTGCTTCGGCATCAAGTCCATTGGACATAGGTAGCTTGTGTGAGCGTGAACCCTAGATAGTTAGTAATATTCGGGGCCCTTGTTAGCACTTTGGTGTTAGCAACTGTCCTTTCTCTTTCCCTTAGTATCCTTGCCAGTCTACAGTGTACTGTGAATGCTTGTACATTGTATTCAATATAAGGGGTTTAGTGCACCCTTTGTACTTAGCTAGTGGAGTCCCTGTGGTCAGGTCCTCAGACTTGTTACAGCTGTCATCATGTAAAGACAGAAATAAAAGTGACAGACGTTGTGATATCATCACATGAGTGTCAATCGTTTATCATAAGATACAACAAATAAAGAAGTCAAATGAAAATAGTAAAGAAAACAAAAACGTACTTGGTAGGACTTCAACTATGTAAGGAGAAGTCAAAGAGAAAAATGAAAGGAAAAGGTAAATCATAACAGATATAAGTGGGAATCTGTCATATCCCGGACCCTCCGAGCGCAACCCCGAACCTCCACTTACAACTCCGGCACTCCGAGCGCAACTCCGCTTCGAAGAGAAGCGAACTCCGGTGTGTTCTCTATCGGAACGTAACTCCGGGTCTCCGGACCTCTAGGACTTTTATTTGATTTCCTCTCCCGATACACTATTTCAAAATCGTTCACAGATTTCACACCCTCCGTCGCGGAGTCTAGCCCCCGACCTTCAACTGTCGGGATGAGACCCCGATCTTGTTCTTTGATTTCAAAAGCTGTCAGAAGGTATTC
>JBBPOI010000439.1:0-13811 GCA_038091355.1 Phylloboletellus chloephorus
ACCCTTGCTCTCAGATCTTCTAGTATTGCTGGACTAGCGGACGTCGGTCTCTTCGTGAGTATCGCCCGTCTAGTTTCAGAGTCTACGTCGAAGGTATCAAAATACGCTTCGCGTAACAGCCTGCCGCGGCCCTCTTCCCATAATGATCTTCTCTTTATCACCCAGCTTGTCACTGGGTTTTACGCACTCCTGTGCCTCAGTGAACTTGTTATCCCTGATAATACACACCTTCGCTCTTCCCTCACCATCACCTGTCGCACCTCTGTCTTCTTCTCCACTCATGCCTTTGGCTTTCAGCTTTGCATTACTAAAACGGATGCTTCCTTTCAAGGAAGTACCATTCTTGTCCAACACACCACTGCAGAGCCTGACCCTTACCCCCTCTTCGTCTCTTACCTAGCTTCTCATGATCACTACTTTCCCTTTCATCCTCATCTTTGGCTTCGTGCAAATGGTCTCCCTCCTATGCGGTCATGGTTCATCTCGCGCCTTCATGCCTTTTTTCCTGCTTCTATTGGGGGCCATTCCATGCGTGCTGGTGGCGCTACTTCCCTTGCAGCATCTGGTGTCTCGCCTGTCCACATTCAAGCCCTTGGCCGGTGGACTTCTGAAACCTGGCAGCACTATGTTTGTCTCCACCCTACCCTTCTCCAAACTCTCCTGTTCCACGGCCGTGCCATTCACGACCCCCTGCATGCCTCTATTTAGTTCCTCTTTCCTTTCTTATTTTTCCCTCCCACACTCACAAAACCTGATTAAAAAAAAAAAAAAAAAACCCTCCCTTCCTCCCATCGCACGGCCTATAGCCTGGTTAGTGTCTTCTCACTTCGTCTAATTTTTTATTCATTTCGCGAGGTTATTTCTTTGAAAGAAGGATTCGGGCACCTGTACCTTTCATGTCTTAGGTACCTCTGACTCAAATCATGCGGGCCGTCTCACTATCGGGGAGGCCGATATGCTGACTATCACTTGGTTCGATCCAGTCGGCCGAGATCAATTAGAAATGAGTAAGCCCAAATGTGACAAGGGTGTCACATCATGTGATGTCATGCCCATACTTTTAGGGCAGTGGGAGATGAACCCCTATTTGATTTGATTTAGTAGAAGTAGTTATTAAGAGCATCATGGCAACATGTGGGTTTAGGCTTGGGACATGGTCATTCCTTACAATTTCCCCCCTCTAAATCCTATGTCATCAATTCCCCTTGCTATTACTTGCCTTGAAGCAAGCTGAGGCATTTGCTCATTGATAAACTACCTGGTATAGTATTTGTTTGTAAATATAGCAGATCTCACACTTGCACAAGCAAGTTGGCATGCAACAAGAGTGATTCCATCATAAAACACATTGCATGAGAAATTGAATAAATTGAAAGGGGTGGTGAGAGCAAACTATCACCATTCTGCAATTTTTGTGATGAAAGTAACAGGAGCACACTGACTATGGGTACCCAGAGAGTATGTACAAACCCCAGTAAATACCTCGAGTGGGTTCATCCGAATAATCGGAGAAGTTCCCATTCACGAATCCGTCGTGGAGAAAGCGATCACATTTCGTGCTGACTCCAGAGAATCGGGGATCCTCGTTAGCGCTCAGGAAGTTAGTCAATTCCCAAGAAAAAAAAGACCTGGCTCGCTAGGAGGAGCATCATGGAAAATATTGCGAATCGATCACTTGCTCAGCGAGCTTTGTGCGCGAATGCGTTCACCGTAGTAATAGATCCATACTGGAAAAGGGATGCCAATGGCAATTGAAAGCCCTGCGAGCAACGAGTTACCGCCGCCATAACCCAGCTTGGCATACATCTGTTCTCCGAACAGGGGGAACGCAAACCCAAGGAGAGACCGGAACACCTAAGCAGACCATCAAGAGCTCATTCATGGAGAGACCGTGGAGGAGCGCACAGAAGCGGCTGCCAGTGCACTGGCAGAATACATAAAAGTATCAACGAGATACAGTTGGATAGGAAGGCTGTGATTATCAACTCTGACATCAGAACAATCGTTCGTAGCTGGAAAACACGCACAAAGTAGTCATCAACCCGAAACCATAAATTGCCGTGCCGATGATAGGCATAATCCAGTGGATCTTGGCTTGGGCTGACCAGCCGTACCAGCTGAAGACCAGTCAGGAGGTGGGTGAACGACGTAATATACTCACGTACAGTAAACCGACAGGAATGAAGAAAGAGCCAAATATTAGCGAGGGGACGCGCATCTCAGGCTTGCCTTTTCCTCCATATTTCGCGGCCAGCTGAGTAAAGGTTGAGACAAGGATCTCAACACAAGGCGAGCTCATACTTGAAGATACATCTGATCCGATATCTTAGCGCCAAATATGGTGGCTAAAAGGAAACCTAATCCAAGGCCGATGTACGCCAATCCCCCAATGCCGACGCTGAAGTGATACACTTGTGAAAAGAGGTCTGAAAGACAATTGTGACTCTTTGTGAGCACAAGGACTAGGGAGGACATACCTGGGAATGTAGCGAACATCAGGTAATAGATACCTGGTTGACAAAGATGTTAGCCTGCTTCAGTACCAGGTTTGAGATTTGACTGACCATATATGCTAAAGGAGTTGAGCTAATTCATCTCGGGAAACTTGGGAGGAGAGGAGACTTACAGAGCCATGTATAAGCTGAGAATAAAGCAAATGAAGCTTCGAGTGAGAAGAATTACTGGGCGCTTCAGGTTAATCCAAAGATAGTCCAGTCTGTCCCAAAGCTGGACCGAGACCTGATGCGGTGAGGCCCCCTTCTCGGGATCTGCGGCGCGTTTATGGAGTCGGCTGCGAATAACTGGTGGATAGGTCTCTCTCAGAAGAGGAACGGCGAGGATAGAAGCAGCAGCACACAAGGCAACGATGACGTAAAAGACATATTGAATGCCGATCGTCTGAGCAATAAATCCACCGATGACCGGGCCAATGGCGGGCCCTGTAACCCAAGTGTCAGTCGTAGGCCTCGACCTTGAAGTGGTGCGATTACCGATCAAAGGGCCGAGGGTGTATATTGCCATGGCGGATGCGCGGTCCTTCTCGGAGAAGAGGTCACTTATACAGCCTCCGCCACACGCAATGGGGGCGCTGCCGGCAAAGCCAGCTGAACGGCTTCAGTTTGAGTGTCATGTGAACATGGACTCGTGACGCACAAAGGAAGCGAAAAGCGATAAACGAGTTGGCAGTTGGTGCCAAGGCACAACCCAGGTTGAGACAGAGGAAAACTAGGTTTCCTATGTGCAGCACCTGAAGGGAGTCAAGAGAGAGATTGGGGCGAGGACGACAGGGCACACCCATGCGCGACCGTACATCTCGGAGAGGGGGCCCAAGAAGAGAGGGCCTATAGCAAAGGACAGAAGGAAGACACTGAGGGTCAATGCGAGGACTGTGGGACTCGTGATTGCGTATTTCAACGCAAGATCTGGCAGACCGGGGGCCATCATCGAGCTGGCGAGGGGAGTGACGAACGTGTAGAAAGACACCTATGTGGATCGTGAGAGAGGAGAGAAGGAAGACAAGGGAACGCGGACGAGGGAGGTGGCGGACCACTTGTTCCACGGAGACCAGTTGCGGGGGTTGGCAGGACTGAGCTCCCAGTCGTCGTCGTCGGTGGCGACGGGGACGTGCGAGGCTGGCACCGAAGGCATTGCAGGTGTCCGCCCTGCAGCACGCCATCTTTTATAGCGCACGGCCGGATCGACAACTGCCAGAAGGGACCAGCCAAGATTGGTAGTACTCTTCTTTTATTATGAGCATCTGTCCCGGCTTGCGCGGAGTTGGCATCGTGAGAAAAAACAGCCTGGAACAGCCATCAAGGTCAGTTATTCTCCTTCGACCACCCCCATCCTTGTCTCGCCGTCAATGCCTGCCACAGCGACGCCCAGCCTTCGATGCATAGTCGTCGTGGAACGGAGAGGACATTGTGTGACCTGCAAGCAACCACGATGAGGTGCAACGGTAAACAGGCCACCATCTCCGCTGCACCTCTCCTGATGCTGCCCACTCGGAGACGCACGCTCGTCGGGGAGTCCCCCCTGCGCGCAATCGAGCCGAGTCGATGGCTGTCGTCGTCAAGAGAATTCGTTCGACGCTCACAATCAACGAGGCCGCAATCTCGTTTATTTTCTCACGATGCCAACTCTCAACGGTAATTTATAAAATACTACACAACGCTGTACCGTCCAGCTACCGCAGTCGGGTTCCGCATTTCTACCTGGAGCGCAGCGGCGGATGCCTCGATCAGCAGGCGCTTGATCTCCCGCACCGCCTGCTCGACCTACGGACAGTAAGCATGCGTCGCCCGCGGACGGTCAGTCAATCCCACGTACCCTAAACTCCTCGTTCGATTCGACAAGAAGGTGAAGCTTGGGTGGTCCTTCTGCGGGAGGCTCCTTTCCAGCCTCGTAATAGATGCCTGCACACGACAAATCAGCTTGCACACTCCCCTCCACTTACGCAACTCACCCTTGTTGGTCACCGATGCCCCTGTCATGTCGATGAGCTAATGGACATGGTGTATCTTCAGTACACACTCGCAGCCGCGACGACGCCACATACCTGGACCATCGTCTCCTTGTTCGTAACCCTCCACCTCGCCTTCTGAGGGTAGTCGTTGATGGGTATGATGGCGTGGAAGTCCGTCGAATCTGGATTCGCCTTTCGACCTCCGCTCTCTTCGTGCTGTATCTGAGAGTGAAGAACCAGTTTCATGGCTTTCAGTTGTGCGTTCAGCTTCGCAACCACGCTAAGCGCTTGCTTCTGAGCAGGCGAGTCCTTGCCCGCGCGATTGGCAGCCTCTTGCGCCGTTTTAATTTGTGCTTGTATCTTCTCCTCTTCCTTCGCGTGAGCGAGGCGCCGCGCAGCTGCCGCAGCCCCAGCAATGCCCAGAATTCCCTTGGAGGAGTCAGGCGCAGGGCCGCATCTAATCTCCACCTTGAAATTCCCAAAAGTCATGTCGTCACCGCCAGGAGCGCTAGTCGACGTCTTCTGTCCTTCCTCCGTCTTCTCTTCTTCGGGCTCGCCGTACGCTTTACGCTCCGCACGATCTTTGGCCTCTCGCTCCTTGTCGAGTCGGTCCAAGCCCTTGCCACCAAATCCAGAACCAGCGACTTGCGCTTTTCCAGTTTTCACCTTCTCCAAAAAGCCTGTGCAAACGACCCCCACTCAATAATCAACAACACAACGCAAAAACACTGGACAATTTTACCATTGGCCAACTCCTCCAGTTCTTTCGGTGTCGCCGCATTGCTGGCTTTCAAGGCTCGATATATGTCGACCGAGTACCTCTCTTGCTCGGGAGTGATGAACGTGACGCACGTTCCCTTGTTTCCAGCACGCCCCGTCCTGCCAGCACGATGAACGTAGTCTTCCATGTGATTGGGAGCATCGAAGTTGATAACGAGTTTCAGCTGTTTGACGTCCAAACCACGAGCAGCAACGGACGTCGCAATGACGATAGGAACTACCCCCGATTTGAAGTCGGCAATGGTGGAGTCGCGGTCTACCTGGTCTTTGCCTCCGTGAAGAGACATGCACAGATATCCCTTTCGCATAAGGTCACGCAACAAGTTATCAGCAGCCTCTTGTCGATCCACAAAGATAAGCGTCCTGCATTCTGGGTCTTCGTTATACATTTGTCCAAGAATCTCTAGCAGTCGGTTGAACTTGGTGTCTTCCGCGCGAACTTCCACAAGCTGTTCGATTTCTGCAGCCACGACTGAGCGACCTCCGACTGTGATTTCGAGAGGCTTCTGCAAGATCTTTCGAGCGAGAGAGTCCATTTGTTTCGGGAACGTCGCAGAGAAAAGGACGGTTTGCCGGTCAGGTCGAATGTTGTTCACAATCTTCATCACCTGCGGTTCGAAACCCATGTCGAACATTCTGTCCGCTTCGTCAAGCACGACATATGTGACGCGCTTTAGGTTCGTTACACGACCAGAGTTGGCTGTCAAAAGGTCAATCATGCGTCCAGGCGTGCACACGATTATTTCCGCGCCCTTCTTTAGCTCAGCAATCTGATCTTTGATCGGAGAACCACCGTATGCACAAACAGCCTAGAAATGTGAGTGACGATCATTAGTAAGTGCAAGGACGGGAAATGTAAACCTGGCGTACCCGTAAGTTCATTACTCTCAAAAACGGTTTGCACTCCCGGTGAATTTGTACGGCAAGCTCGCGCGTGGGAGTCATGACTATGGCAAGAGGCCCTTCCATTTGCTCAAGCGGTCGTTGGTCTTTGATGTGTCGGAATAAAGGTAGGAGAAATGCAATTGTTTTTCCAGAACCTGTCTTAGCAACACCGATGACGTCTCTGCCTGACATGATTGCAGGTATGGCTTGCGCCTGGATAGCAGTGGGCGCAGTGTAACCGAGTCGTTTGATGACATCCAAGCTGTACAAGATAAGTCACGGCGGTACTCGTAAGGCAAATCAAGTGCGTACCAGCTAGCGGGAAGACCGAAGTGGCTCCACTTTGTAACAGGTCGAGGGCAGTCGACGCCACGAATCTTGATACCATCCAGCTCAAGTCTTAAGAGATCAGCTTCTTCGTCTGTCATGGCGGCGATATCCGGAGGGGGGATGTAGAATTCCTTCCTGAAGGGCTCGTACTTCATGCGAGAGTGGTCGACAGCGGCGATGTCCTTCTTCTTCGCTTTCTTGGCAGCCAGCGCAAGAATGTCCTCTGGATTCAAGTCGGTAGCATCAAGCTCATCCTCGACAACCGGTTCAACGACCTCTTCACCAACGTCTTCAGCCATGCGCTCGTCAAGCCGAATGCGAGAGGAGCTGCTGCTGCTGCCGTTCATCTTCAGCATGTCTTCCTCGTTGACTTTCTTCACCTCCTCTTTTACACCACTCATGTAGGCGTCGAGAGGGTCTATCTCCTCGTCCTCTTCCAGAGCATCTGCAGCCTTGTTCTTCAACGCCTGGTCCATTCGATTTGCTTCCTCATCGTCATCGTCCACTTCAAGATCACCGACGCTGGCCTCTCCGTCAGCCATGGTCATATCGACAGCAGGCATGTCACCGAGAGTTTCTAGCTGGCGCTTGGTCTCCACAGAGTCATCCATGACGGCCGCAGCGGCCTTTGATGCTTTCAAGAGTTCCGGTTTCAACGGGAGACCTTTCAGGCCAAGGCCAGTCAACGCTGCACGATTCAGTGACGCCCCAGGTTTCGCAGGCGTTGGGACCGGAGGTGCTACAGGGCAAGATCAAGTGGTGTGAAATCTCACCAAAAACAGACGATACGGTGTGACTAACCTGGTGCAGACTTTCCAGCGAGTGCCATAGCTTTTGCTTTCGCTTCGTCGAGAGCCTTCTTGGCTTCGCGCTCCTTCTTCCAAGCCTCGAGTTTGGCCCGCTTGGCCTTCAACTTTTCGTCCTCGGGTGCTGGAGGGGGTGTGAGGGTGGTCTCAGAGGTGGACTTTGCTGTGACGGGTGAAAGAGGTCGACGATCACGGTCCCTGCGACCAGGTGAGCGAGAGCGCCGTCGGTCGTCACGGCGGTCATCCCTTCTGTCGTCCCAATGGCCGTCTCGTCGTCGGTCGTCACGGTAACGATCATCCCGATAGCGATCTCTTTGCCTGTGGGTGTCCCTTGCCCTGTCTCTGTCTCTGTCTCTGTCTCTGTCTCTGTCTCTGTCTCTGTCTCTGTCTCTGTCTCTGTCTCTGTCTCTGTCCCTCTCGTCGTCGTATCTCCTGCTGGGTCTTTGGGTATTCCGCCTAGTTGGCGAAGGAGACCGAGGTGAACGGTGAGAAGGTCTTACCCTTTTGTTTGAGCTGTCCGGAGAATAAGATCTCTGCCTGCGAGCCATGAATGGAGAAAGAGGCAAGCAAAGTGGTGGCACTGGAAAAGGTGTTGTTTGGTCATGTTAGAATCGCAAGGTCTCATTACGTAAGGACGACTGCGTCCCATGGCCAGCGACATTCTCGATCCAGCTGCACTCACGACGGAGCTCGTCGCGCTGCTGCCAGCATCCAACAGACGTCTGTTGTCTGCTCACGACGCGCTCGCTGCCCTCGTTCACGCCACATTCTCGACGCTCGGGTTCCGCTTGATTGCCATTGACGACACATCCTCGCCGCGAGCCTTCCCCAGCAACGTCTTACCTGAGGACTGGAACACGAAGGGTCTGCCAGACCATGCTTTCAGGTATAGACACGAGCAGAGCAGCCTCGAGTTCCTTGTCAAGGTCATTCGACTCGGCCAGCGGACCCTCGTCAACGCTATCGCCCTCGAAGTACGCAGCAGTCACCCTGCGTGTATCTTGCTTGACATTCTTTCAGAGCGACAAGTCTGCTTCTTTGGATGTGTCTACCAACGATTTCACATCGCCCTCGTTTTATCCTTGCGATGTCTCCAAACCTGACGCACAGCCTCTTGTCCATGGCTTCATAGCCTCGAATCGTATCGCGGACTTTGTGTCGCAGCTGAAAATCAAGATTATACAGAAGCTCGTACCAGGTCTCAGCAAGGATGGTTATGCGGAGGTGGCCGAAGAAATCCCTACGAGCGCGCGACCTGCCCATCCTCCACAGGCTGCTGGTCCTCCCCGCCCGAGACCTGTCACGCCTCCGTTCCAGGAGGACATTCCCGGTCTCTTCCCTTCACACCTGCGTCCCTACAACCCGTTGGAGATTGGAAGAAGGGATCTAGATCCCTTCGGGGCTGGTTCATTTACACCACCTTCTCTATTTCCACCTCGTGGAGGAGATGGAATGTTCGTTGGTCCTGACCATCCCATATTTGGTTCCAGGGGCCGCAGACCAGACGACCTGATGGGTCCATGGGGTGGTGATGGATATCTACCGCGCTTGGGGGCACCTCCGGGCGCCCGTTTCGATCCTATAGGCCCGGACCCCAACCACCCGTTGAGACCCACGTTTAGTGGAAGGCCTCGTGGGGGAGGCCACAATACACGAGAACCTGACAACGATGAATTTATGCCTCCGGGAGCGGTGAGTATCCGCTGCCCTCTGTCCGATGCACAGCTGGACGGTCTTTTCTCAGGGAGACATGTTCATGTGAGGCCTTGCCCTGTGAAGAATGTGGAGTCGAAAAGTTGTATATCTCGAGGGAAAATGTGTCTTTCGTCGCATCGCATGTCTTGTATTTGTAGCTCGAGTGGATATTTTTCGAATTTCGTCGGCGGTGCGCTTGGTTCAGACCGAAAGCGGCAACGTCTCGGTATAAAGGGCGTATCCGCCTTGACTTTGTTCACAGTATGGGTCCGACGAGAGCCAGCAGTCCGCACTCCCCGACCTCTCCAATTCGCGCCAAGAAACCAACAGCACCACCTGGCTTTAGGGCGCCACCGAAGCCGAAGCCAAAGCCCATCGCAGCGATGTCCGCGAGGGAGTTGCACGACCAACACGACCGCAACGAAAGACTGCTCTCTTCCTCGTAGGTCTATTGCTGCACCGGCCGTGTTTCGTGACTGCTCCGGGTGTCTGCGACTGACTATACGCGTGCCTGTGTTTCAGGATCGTCTCTACGTCTGCCCTCGTGCAGCGACTCTCCGCGGAGCAGACGTCTATACAAGCTCGGCTGCTAGAGCTTGAAGGTATCGAAGAAATTCGCAACGGCCTCAAGAATGCCAATATCAATTCCGATGAGATCATGCATGTCGACGTACAACCCGAGCCTCGTGTCATCGATGCTAAACGGCGGGCACTGTCCCGATATGTATGTCCGTCCAACTGCATAACTCTGTTCAGCAACTTACGTTTATTATGCCAGGCTCCATTGACATCCAACAACACGAACCACCAAGTTGGATCTCTCAGTCTGCAAGAAGCGGTCGAGCTGGAACAGCGTGCACATGCCATTGACTTGGCGAGGCAACGACGCTCAGACGACAGGAAAAGACGCTTCGGCTTGCCGGTTAAAGGGGAAGTGCTATCCAGGCAGGAAATGGATGCTCGTTTATGGGCGTTCATGTAAGTTTTCGCTTGCAGTTTATTTTCGAGAAATTATACCAAGAAGACGCTGGTAGGAACCACAAACCGACCGCCTCTGACCTCGAAGACATGGATGAGGACGACTCAGATGATGACGACCCCTCGACTTGGTTCGACGATGATCAAGACGACGGGATCAAGGGTCAAGACATCGTCCCGCCAGACATGGAAGACTTGTCGAATGTCATTCGAGTGGACGAGAGTAGGATACGTTACAGTACTTTCTACGGGCCGCAAGACGGTGATTGACAGTCAGCAACGTGTAAAGAAAATCCGCAGTGTGTATTGCATGTTGTGTACAGTGACGAGAAACCATGAGGTTGTCCGTGTCGTCCCACCGTATCAAGTTCACCCGCTCAACGTGTATGGACAGGACAGTTACGGCCACGCTGCAACCAAGATGACAAGCATGCTAGAGGTTGCCATGAGTTTCTTTCTCTTAAAAGGGCACAAATCATCTCACCGTTGTGGAAACTGCAGAAACAGCTCAGTCGTGCAACAACGGACCCTGTCGTAAATTCTTCGAGACAGATGACGCCTGAGTGACATCAGCAAGGAGGCAGAAAGGATCTTTGAGGCACTCACACTCAACCCCAACCAAGGCGCTTTCAGCCGGGAGTTCATACACAAGATACTTGACTGTCTGGGGGGCGGTGCCCGTGCTACCTTCCAGACAGCCCTTAACGTGGGCTTCCTGACCCGCTGGAGTCTCAAAGGCCAACAGATTGGTCCCGCAAACAGGACACCTGCACGGAGCTGAGCCAACCAATAATTAAAGAAAGCATCAGGACTTACTCTGCAAGGTCGCTTAACTGCGAGCTCGAGTTCTGTCGCCTGAGCTGACCAGGTGCCATCAGCCTTTCTCGATTGATCACGATGCGTTCCACGGTAGAAGATACTCTCGCTGGGGTACTCGCATTGCGTTGATTGAGGCAAGACTGGCACACACGTTGAGACGAGGACGTCGCAGCAGTTACTGGAGAAGTTGGATCTTGTACAATCTCGGATGGTTCGAGAAGGACTCTATGGGACGAACATCTGTCACAGAAGATACGGCCACACCTTCGACAGTGCTATAGGTGAAAGTTGGGTAACGGTTATTTCCATAAATCAGAGGTACTTACATGCTAGCGAAATCGCAACGGAACAAACCACTCTTTAGGACGCAGCGATATCGGATGATTATGAAACTTACTCTTCTCAGAATGAAACTAAAGCGGCGCTGACAATCGTTGCAAGCCTGTACTGCATCATCCCGCACCCACTGGGTATGGGGCAAAAGCGTAGTGGGCTGCCACATCGAGGAAGCTATCTTCTGGGGAGCTTCACGGGTGGGGACCCGGAACTCTGGTGCTTGAGATAAGTCAGGCGTGAGGTCTCGAGCAACCGGAGGGCGGGAAGAGTACTCGGTCAATCCAGATCTGACAGAAGGTGCATGGACTGCGACAGGAGAGTACCCCGGATAGTGGAAAACTGCGTCGTCGTCGTCGTCATCATCATCATCATCGTTGAATGCGTCGTCTGAGCTGGAGTCAAGAAGACCTTGAGCGCCTGCGGAAAGTCTACGTCGTTCCAGCTCCCTGCTATATGCATTTAACAGGACCTCAGCTTGTACTTTCCGTTCCTTGTCGTCATCATCTGTTCAATCCGTAAGCAAGACCAAATGACCACCATGTATGACATACTCAAAATTCCCTGTCGTAGTTCAGTCGTCGCCCGTTCGAGTTTAGCGATAGCTCGACGAGTTTGAATGGCAGAACGAGCCTCGTCGCTGCTTTCTGACTGGCTTCCGACCAAATAGCGTGCGCGAGCCACATAGTCTTGTGCAGAAGATAGCCGGTTAGGACGCATCGCCCCCAGTTCCTGTCCCTCTTCACTCTCGCCATCGCTCACATGTGGAATCAATGATCCGTCACGCGCAAGGTCGTACACCGCACCGTCAGGCTCCATGAACGGAAGAGGTGGGAAAAGTCTACGGCGCATGACACGTACCCAGCGTCTGCGACGTACCCATGTATGAGTTTGAGAGGATACGGAGGACGAGGAGCGGCTACTGCTTCCGCGGACGTGACTTCGCGATGGAGAAGACAAACCGGCTGTCACGACCCCAGTTCCAGACAAGAGACGTCCAAGCTGTGGTGGGGGCTCGGGTAGCCAGGCTTCATCCGGAGCGCCAAAACTGTGCGCGTACTGCCAGCCACCCTCAGCACTCACTCTAGGGTGCGTGTCGTCAATGACCCAGTCAGATCTGTTGAACTAACTGGTTTACATCGATATCAAACCAAATACTGAAGTACTCACAACCAAAAATGACTTCTCTCTGCACCCTCTAATATGGGGTGATTCCGGCAAGAAATATTTGGCAGCACATACGGATCGGATGCGAGAGGAAGCTGCACATCACTACGCCATGAGGCCACCAGTTTTGAGCCTGTGTGTTGGTCAGGATCGGGCAGCTTCAGCTCAAATGGAGCAGGGCGGCCGCGTTTTCCAAGTCCAGATGTAGAAAACTTGGGCCGCCCCCCTGAAACTGCAAGCGTCTTCAAACGGATGTCGAGACGTTGATTCTCGTACAAGACCAAAGGTACGGTGGTGTGCACACACAACAGGTTGTATGGTGCAGTCGTACCACGCCACCGTTCCACTTCGGCTTTTTGCAAGACCTGATGGATTGCATGAGAAATCAAAATATGAGAGTTGCATGTGCTATACTTCGCAAATCCAAACTTCAAAAACGGAAGCGGCGACGTCATACGCAGTCTCGCCCCAGTTGTTTCGTACCAGCGGGTCTGCACCCTGTTTGGACAACAAATACATCACGATTGGAAGATGCCCTTTCGAAGCCGCGTTCACTGTGAAGGGCGTTACTAGGAATAACAGAAACGAATATGGGAGAAGACGCACTGAGAGGAGTCCAACCTCCTTTATTACGAAGGTCGACACCACGCACCCTGCCTGCCTCACTCGCCGCGCCGCCGCTCTCACAGAGCCATCGTACGATGTCCAGATACCCCTAGAAAAAGGGGGACGGATCGTTGAGAAGTCGTTTGATGGACGGCGGAGATAGGCTACCTTTGAGCACGCGTTATGAAGCGCGGTCCACCCATCTGCATCGCGTGCGTGAACATCCGCCTTGCTCGGCAATAAATATTGGATGGTCGATATATGGCCATTCAAAGCAGCCTTGTGCAATGCAGTCTGCACAACAAGTCAGAGAAGGACACACTGAGCGAGCAAGGGCGTACGAACCTCGCCCTCGCGGTCTTCCAAGTCCGGCATTGCGCCGCAGTCTTCAATGACTGGGGGGATATAACTAAAAGCCCAAGGTTGGGAAGGGGACTGGGACTTACGCCACTTGACGATATCAAGGTAGCCGCGACTAGCAGCAGCATGGAGTGCAGTGAAACCGGTGCGTGAAGAAGCATCGTTCGCTAACGCGAATGCCTCGAGATCAGCCTGGAGTGCGGTGGCAAACAACTTCCTGAGGAGAGGGAGGTCGCCTTGGGAGGCCGCAGCAGACAAGGCCTCGAGCTGAGCGGGTGATGGATGGGGTTGAGGCTGGGTCGGAGGCGGGGGGGATGGGGTGTGCGCTGGCGAGGTGGGATGGACAGCACGGGATGCTGGTGAACCGTCGGAGAGAGCGAGGGAGGCATCATGTGCTGTGGCATCCACGGCGCTGTCACGGTAGACAAACTGGACGTCGTCGTCGTCTGCGGGATACGTGAAAACGTCTTCCTCGTCGCTCGCGGCTGGAGAGGCTGGCCCAGCGGGGAGGGTGTCCCTGTGCGTTCCTGTGAGAAAGGGCGGGGAGGGATGGGGACGAGGATTGGCCATGGCGCGAGCGGAAGAGA